>JAQIWH010004312.1:0-17348 GCA_034695005.1 Cryptops parisi | reverse complement strand
AAATTGGTTGGTCTATTTCATGTGGTTATCTTTTTCATTTAATGGCGGGAAATCCCGGGATCCCGGGAATTGACGGACTTTTTCCCGGAATCCCGGGATTTGTAAATTTGCGGGAAATGAGAAGCCCTACTCAATATAGATGTATGAAGATGTAACGTGCTAATATTCCATCATATCATTTTTAACGTGTATATATATTTGCTACATTTATAGTCTATTATAAATATTTAAATATTGTACAGTATACGATTTGATACTACACTGTTTTCATATACATTGCAATCGATGTTTTGAAAATACAAAAAAGAGATTTTAACCCTTTTGACTATTATTATTTATAGTTAAATTGTTGATTAATATGTATGCAGAACATGAACGTTAACTGACGGATAGTGAAAAATAATACTGAACTATACCAATCAAATATTATTTTTTTATTTATTCAATTTTGTAGATTGCACACAATTTTCAACTTCTGTGAATAATTATTCTTCACATCTTTTAACATCTTGAATCTAGTAAGTGTTTAAAGGGTGCATCCGAATACGTATTTCTAAGCAAGACTAATTTTGCAGTCAGATCAGATAGTCTATCTAAGTCATGCATTGGTGACATCCCTTGGAAAGTGTAAAATACCTTATCAAACTAAGTACTTAAACATTACTTATCGGTTGCGGGAGTGTTAATCATGCATATGGGATTATACTATGAATAACTTCAAAAATAACTCTTTTATAGCTGAAAAGTGACAAAGCACCACAAAACCTATTTACAGAAAGTAATACTTGGTACAGAATTGACCTTTCATTTTTTAACCTTTCCCGTGCACTTCCCGAGGAATTTGAGGACAACGTCGAACCAATGAGACGCATCACGTGACTAGAAGCCAATTTCCTGCGGCACTTTCCGAACCTGATGCGCAACCTCCGGGCGACAACACGTGCCTTACCAGACGACATGTTTGTGGTCAGTGGAACCTTGGTCGACGATGATTGGGAGTACCTCGGCCACTCACACGAAAGGGAGGAGCTTTTTGCGCAAACATCTTTCTCAAATGACCTTCCCCCACTCGAAATATAGTCATCTCAATATCTCACATGGATTAGGTTCGTATAATGCGATGACGAAAAAAAACAAAAACGACACAAACTAACCACTTTGCATTTAGCGACGTGTTTGATAACATCAACTCTACTCGATTATATCATTTAGTTGTCAACGATGCGACTGACAGACAACCATGAAAGATTCATGGTTTACACTAACGCGTTGATTAGTAACTCAATATAATTTTTTTTCCTTAAAAAGTGCTAGAGCTTTAAATTATTGTAATCGTTATCCATATACTAACAAGGAACTTGAACACTTTCATCAATCACCCAACGATTAAAGTCAAAATTTAAAGACAAGAAAGAAAGCTTAATCTTCATTGTTTAGCGATATCTACATCGAAGTGTCAAATGTTGCATTTCTAACCCAAGCCTATTATTATACCCCCGATACATAAATATTTTCATACTTCTCGATTTAAATTACATTTTGAATTAAATATTCGGAAACTTTTAAGTACGGTATAATACGTCCTGATATCTTGAAATATCCAATTAAGGGTAAATTACTCTTAGGAGAAGATTCTAGTATTGGGTTATTTTTGTTTACATATTTGTATTCTCTTGTTTTGTTCTGTGGTTTGTTGTTTGTTTTTTAACAAAAAATTCTTTTTGTGGTTTGTTATTCTTGTATGTTTTAAGTAACCCGGTGTGTTCGACAGCTATTGTTAGGTAATTCATCTCATGTACAAGCCTCATTGACTTTTACGAGTCTCTATGAATATTTGTACGTTCATATCGGCATAAATAATGAAATAAAATAAAATAGTCAGATAACAATAAATACAGTAATAGTTTTTAATTGAGCAAACAATAACTTATTATCAACGATTATTGCATTTAAGTGGAGGTTATAATCCTAGATTGTCATAACTCATAATACATCAAAGCAAAGCAACTATATTGATACATATACTTACATAGGTAAGTATATGTATTATATGTACCGGTATATTATTATTATTATATTATATTTAAATAATTATATTATAAATATACCAGTACATACAGCACATTTTTACAAGGATTTTCTTTTAATTCTACTGAACGTGTGTCGGGGTTCTCGCCACCATTATCAAACAATAGCATATTAAAGATTACTCATTGTGATGATTAATATTTTTATATGAAAATATCTTATAAAATATTCTTCTTCACCAGTATCGTTTCTATTACTACAGAGGCATGTGCCTCGAAACATGTTCAAATCACAATAAACACGGCAAAAAAAAATAATGCACGTGTTTATATTAATAAAACAATAATATCGCATTCTAACCTTACATCATTTCATCCAAAAATACTTGAAATAAACACCATTACTTCAAAATCTAACCATTGTAATAATAATTATAAACCGATTGTGAACATTAAAAGTTCATAATTTGTAGATTAACCAAAATATATAAACTCAAGACAACCTCACTATTTCCACAATTGCTTTTAAAATAACACATTTACAAAATAAACAGATGTATTTTTATTATTTACCTTAACCGAAGCGCAGGAACTCGATGACGTAGTAGAGGTGCATGCTGTTCTGATGTCATGTTTGTTTTAAATCGCGTTTGTATGTCTATACCCATATGACAGTTCACTGTCGTTCTTCCAAGCTAAATTAGTAAATAGAAAATCATTAAACAAGTGCCCAAAGTTTATTGCAAAATCACTGGAAAAAATTAGAGATAAAATGCAACATAAAAAACCCAATTACAAATTAATTTAAAAATTACAAAAAAAGTTACTTTCTATATACCGGTACCATTTAAAATGAGATTTAATTTACTGTTTCACTATCTTCTCTAACTTAAAATAATATTTTTATATTTTTATGATAAGCTATTTTTTTTTGTAAAGTATCATATTTTACAAACATGAATATTGTTGAATATTAATAACAATATTGAGGCATTTTTTCGTTCTGTACACAATAATTTTAACAAGATAAGTCGTTAAATGAAATTCGACAAATCGTTAATAAATTTTAAAATTGATCATATTCACTCCAATTAAATCTAGCACCCTGTAGCAAAGTATAAGAATCGAAAGTACCATCCTTCAAATGCCCGGATGTATCTCAACGCCACCACTTCCATCTATTGAAGTTAATAGGAACTATAAACCAAAACAAACCCACATGGACCCACTAAAAGATATCAATAATTTTCGATGCTGTCATAATTAATAAATTACAGTTAAACTATGTAATACAAATAAATTATTAAATGTCAAAAAATCAATACCTAATATTATTGACAAAGTCATTAAAATTTATAAAGTATATATATATATATATAAAAATATAAATGTCAAAATACAATAGATTACTATTTCAAATGAGATGCCGCTTGTGGCGCTTGCACTTGGGTTATGGGGCCGAGCTTAGGTTAGTTAAACAAACCTAAAGATACCGTACTTAATAGACCATTAGCCTGTTGATTCATTAAATTCATTAATCATACATTTGATACTATTTTGTTTAACCAACCTTGGTTCCCGAACCCATAACCCAAGTACAAACAAGTAGCGTCACAAGCGGCTTCTCAATTAAAAATTACCAAACGGTAAAAAAAATGTTTACAAGCAAGCACAAATATCGTACATCATAACTACAGAGGGGTTCAAAAATGTATCCACACTTTGAATGATTATAAATTCATACCGCATTTATTAAGAAACATCCAAGGTATTATGATCAAACTAAAGAAGACAGATGTAGAATCTTTTTAAGTTATTGAAAATGTTAGAATTGATAGCCAAAATGTCGCAAAAATGTGATTTTTATAATTAAGTGATGTTTGTAATTGAAGAGTTGAATAATAGCGTAACTCAAAACATGGTAGTTTTGAGAAAAATAGCAAAAACTTCTGGCATCTTCAAATTTAAGATTAAAAATAATTCCTGTCAACGGGCCTATTTATAGAAGGAAAATGAACAGATTTTGCAAAAAAAACTGTAATAACAAAGCCTTAAAAGTTATAGAATAATTTAAAAACGCTATTACGCCGTTATTCCAAGTAACGTGCTAATTTATAAATTCATTTACACTAGTTTTCCAAAGATCAGTGTATTTTCCATTGTTTTGGAAGTGAAACAACCTCGAAGTGAAACGACAAAAATAAAGAAATCACAAAAAATATCAGATTTACAATAGTCGCGTTCTATATCGTTGCTCGAAAAAGTCCGAAAATGCAAAAATTATAGCAACCCAATGTCTTTATGCTATAGACTAGTCTAACAACGATTCAGTATATGCATTTTAAGGAATAACGACGTAAGTGGATTTATGCAGTTTTTCCACACAACTCCTCAATTGTATATTCCACTGGTCCATAATGCCTGGATGCTGGATCAGATCAGAATGGCCGGAAATTCAAACACTTTTTCGACCACTTAGAGAGATTATACATTTCGCGACGTAAGAGTAACATAGAAGTTCGATTTGATCATAAGGCTTTTTTTTTTGTTAAAAAAATGGAGTTCAAACATTCAAACAGTTCCAGCACCTAAAAAAAACCTTGTTAAACCTTGTTACTCTCATGTCGCGATTTGCCTTCTTTAGTTTGAATCATTAAAATTAGATGCATCTTAATGAATATGGTACTGTATTTTAAATCATTCAACGTGTGTATACATTTTTAGGCCCTCTATATGAACGACGTATACAAGTATCAGTGTTGTATTAATTAGCAGTTTAATTACTTGATCCTTGAGTATGGTCCATCTTAATTTCTGTAGATTAAGATGGACCATAGATTATGAAAAAATAGATAGATAGATAAATTATAAAAATGTATATTTAAATTTGTCAATTATTGTAATTGAAGGCTTGTCCTGAATAACGTTGCATGTGAAAATGTGTGTGTGTGTGTGTGTGTGTGTGTGTGTGTGTGTGTGTGTGTGTGTATGTATGTTTTAGGCAGGTATAAGTTTGTCTATTGGCAGCACTAAAGCCCATATATGAGACAGTTTTCCATAATAATCTCAATATTGAATTTTTGTAACATACAACGTTATTCCGAGAAAACCTTCAATCGTAGTCAGGATATTTTGACTACAATTGTTTTGTAGTCATATTGTAGTGATATTTTGACTACCATCCTTACAGTGATTAAGACAGATGAACCATACTCAAAAAAGTCAACTAATTAAACTGCTGATTAAAACAACTCTGACCAGTATACGCATTTCTAAATTTTATCACATGTACAGACAAGCCTCGTTATTAGGCTTACAAAGTAACCGAATACTGTATTTGATATTATGTAGGCTTAAGTTATTCATCAATTCTGGGCAATGATTCATGTGGCTGAGGATTGTTTTCTAGCAAATTCCAAAGTTAGCACAGTATAATAAAAATAACGATATCACATAGCTCACCATATTTCAGTGGAAATTTCCATTTTATATATCTAATAAATGTTATATCTATATGGTTATATTAATTATGCAACATTAATACTTCTTCTTGAGCTTCAATTAATGATGTCAGCCGAAAGTAGCAACGTGACTTATCAAAATAAACTTTACTGTAGATTTTATTTATTTTTATTCCAGCAGATGAGTTTGAACTCTGGTTGTAAATTAACCTTAACCACTTAATAGACATAATTACACTGTTTTCACTAAATAATATCATATTATTATTTACCATTGCGAAGTGAAATTTCCCGCTGAATCGAGAGAAATGGTTGCAATGCGAGGAACGTCACAGAATATGACGACACGTCTTCTTTTTTTAAATTCTTAAAGTGTGCTCTGTGAAGTTAGATGTTGTTACTGTATAGTGTCTATGACGTCATTTGCGGACAGTAAATTTGACGTTCATCTCACTACAGCTTGCACTCATTAGACACATCCACCAAGTGGCATTATTTTTAGCTAACCATTAATCATATTTATATTTATCTATAGTAATTATTAATTTTAACTGTAATTATTTTATATTTTTAATAATAGTTGGTTTTCAATATTTGTGGAGGAAATTAATCTGTAAAATTAATGAAGTGTTTCGTCGTTTTGAATGACAGCCAACATGGCAACTCTAAGCATGAAATCATTTCAAATTTGCAAAAACTTAATCAAAATACTAAATAATGGGCGCTATTATTCAGGTACGTAGTATCTCAAGTTATTCTGTACGGTTATCTTTATATAGTACACTGGTTTGATTGTATATATAATGGTGATATACATAAAATTGAAGCTACTAATGTTGGGCAAGTGCTTGGTACTTGACAACTTTGGAATGTTACATAACGTTACCTTGGACAGCAATTAAACATTCATTTCATCATATATTTGTTTAATTCATTTTTTTCTTCTTTTTACAGCCCCAAGTAGCGAGGTAATATTTTTCATTTAATTTGTTTAAAATTTGAAATATAATAATTATAGTTTTAATTCTATGATCTGTTGGCTTAATTAACCATGATAAGCATCTAATATACTGATTGAAAACAGCCAAAACGCTATGATTTGAATACAGTATACAGGTATTGTGGTGTTTGATGTTTGAAATGCATCAAAAATGCACCTATTCTTGTATATAAAAAAATCATATCTTTTTACTGTTTTCAGTACAGTACTGTAGTTATTGTATATTATTTATGGCTGTCATACAGGGTGTTCCATAAGTGTAAGTACAGTTGAATTAATGGACCGAAACTGCATTAAGGTTAATGGGACACCCTGTATACCAGGTGACTATTCCAAACTTTCAGAGATGTTAGTAGAGAGCTTGTAAAGAAACATTTTTTTAAACTATAGTCCGGAAATAATTCTTTAACGGGATACAATGAAATTACGGAAACAAGGATGCCATATATTCTCTTTGTGGATTGTTTCCAGCTGGTATACTGATTATTACATGTAATATCAATACATCTGTAATTTTGTTGTACGTATCTTGGTATCTAGTTATGAAAATATTTTGAGACTAGAGTTTATTAGTAAAAAATGTTTCATTACATGGTCTCTGAAAGTTAGGAATAGTTGTTCTAATCACCCTGTATGTTTCATTATTGTTGAGTCACTACATCATAGAATTAAATATACGGGGTGTTTAAAGATGAGGGCAAGTAGTAGTACCCACCAAAACAAACATCATAAACCATATGAACTTATGGGGGGGGGGGCTTCTGGGTCCTCCCCCTGGCTACTGCCCTGATATACATATATGGCTAAGTTAAGGATTTTAACTGTTGCTTTTTTCAAAATGTTGAGGGGGACACATCCCCTCAGGTTTACGCCTATGAATGTATAGAATCCAGGCATTGATAGAATGTTTCGTCTCTTTTGACAAATTATGAAATAACAGTTTGTATAGAACTGTTTAGGTTAGTTAACATTTTCTCTGAAAACAAAGTAAGCCTAAATTTAAATCTAGGCTAAACTCTTTCATAGTGTAACTATTCCAATTCTAATTTCGTACTATGTCAAAGGAGGCTAGGTATTCTATACAATTGCCTGAATTATAATGCATTGCTGGTAACATATACATCGAATTAAGCCACTACTTCACAGAAATAAGTATAGTTATACATATCTTACTTAACTATATTGAACTTACAATACTTGTATCCATGTAGTTTGCTTTGGCAATGCATTCGTGTCTATTTTTAACATTGTTGCAATTTTCCAGATGAATCAAATTGGATTCATAGGTTTGGGAAACATGGGCTGTCACATGGCTCAGAATCTTATCACTGCAGGCCATTCCCTAGTTGTGTTTGACGTGTATCCGGAAGCGTTGACCAAAATGCAAGAAGCTGGAGCGTTCGTTGCCAAACATCCTGCAGATGTGGCGGAAAAAACGGGAACCATTATAACTATGCTGCCTTCTAGTCCACACGTCCATGAAGTCTACACTGGTAAAAATGGCATCTTGAGGCAAGTTGTGTTGAATTCCTGGCATCAACTAACATTAACAACCGTTCACAGGATTAAATTCCTGTATCCCTAGTTGCCTACTTTTGTTTTTGTTTGTTTGTAAATGATGGTTTCTGATGGTTATTCTTAATAATGGTGTACGATGCTTAACTGCTACTCAACCATAAATTTATGAAGCTGATTTAAAGCTTCACAATGCTTTAATAGGCTTTATATTAATTTTACTGGTGGCGAGTTGGGTGAGAGAGAGTAATTTAAAACATAGGGCAAGATCTGGTGATAATATATAAAAGCAGTTTTAAATGTTCTGTTTTCCTTGTAGGAGTTTGAAAGCCGGGACCTTGTTGATCGACAGTAGTACGATTGATCCGTCGGTGTCAAAAGATATCGGAACAAAGGTGGAAAAGCAAGGCGGAGTATTTCTCGATGCGCCAGTGTCTGGAGGTGTCAACGCAGCTAAGGCAGCTACTCTCACGTTCATGGTCGGTGGAAACGAACAAGAATTTCAATCTGCCAAATCGTTATTCTCCTGCATGGGGAAAAATGTGATACACTGCGGAGGTGTAGGCAATGGACAGGCTGCCAAAATATGCAACAACATGCTGCTGGCCATAGGAATGATCGGAACAGCTGAAACTATGAACTTAGGAATGAGGTGTGCACACAATTAGAATTAGAACACAAGTAAAATTCATATTATTTAACAGCTTTTTCTTACACAACTAACCATTTTTCATACAGACTCGGTTTAGAACCTAAATTGCTAGCAACCATTCTGAACAGCAGCAGCGGTCGTTGTTGGTCAAGTGATGTCTACAATCCTGTTCCCAATGTCATGGAAGGAGTGCCTTCGAGTAACAATTACAACGGGGGATTCGGAACTGCGTTAATGGCCAAAGTAAGAGAGGAATATCGTTATTCACAACAGATTATTTATATCAGTCAATGGTTTCCAACCTGTATTAGAACCGTGGCACCCTAACGATAATTGTAAAATAAAAGGCATCTGTGTTACTTCAAAAAATGATTTTAAATCAACAAAAGCATTCTTGGTCATTAACTAATGTGGATGTGTTACTGAAAGACACCCAGGATTTTAAGAAATAAATTTTAACCTATTTGTAACACTTTATTAGTTAATATTGGACGTTCAGAAATATTTTTTGGCACCCAATGTGCACTTGGCAACCATTGACTCAATATATACTAATACTTTTAAGTACAGTATAAAGTGTGGATATTACACAGTATTCCTGAAAGACCAAGTCATATTTTAACCACAGACGCTACTCATCAAAACAAAGCAAAAAAAGTCCATATAAACTTGGCCCACGCATATTCATGTGCACTTGAAGCAATTATGAGACCAATGAGCCTATGCATTTGCATGATTCCACCCTGTGTTATCTCGGAAGAGAAGTGTTTGCATGGGTTGTTTGCTTGATTTTGATGCATGAATAGCATCTGTCTACCCGTGGTTAAAATTTGACACCACCAAACACACTATTGAAAAAAGGTGTCAATTCATTATTTCCACAGGATTTGGGTCTGGCGCAAAATGCAGCTACGACGACCATGTCTCCCATACCGCTTGGATCATTAGCCCATCAAGTGTATCGTATGATGATGCAAAAAGGATTTTCTAACAAAGACTTTTCATCTGTATACCAGTTCTTAAAAGAGACCAATGTGGCTGTGGAGTAAGCTGTATTCTCTTATCAGTTTGGCTTGGCAAAATGTGGGCACATGTTTAACATGTACAGACCAAATTTTGTTACTAAATTCCCTATTCGATGTCCAATGAGTTGTATATATATTTTGAGCTTAGCCTAGAAAGCAACAAATTATTTTTAGAACCTTTTACAGATTTGTAATTATGTTTAAATGTAATTTGCAAGGTTTGCTTTTTTGGGGCGACAAGTTTTAAGTTTCGTAGGATGTTTATGTTGGGAGATATGTGATACCGATTTATTATCAGTACAATTGTTCCAAACGAGTCTTCGAATATTTTGAATCACTTCATTCCACTACAATGACTACATGATTGTATTTGGTTAAGCTCATTCAAATATATATGATCGTCATATGAATTATGTATCTGAATTTCCATTTCAAATGATAATGATGCAAACATTCAATGTTGCTTTACCTGTCTTGTATTATGGATGCAATCGTGAACTTTTGCATCAAAATCTACTTTTGCTGCACTCAAATCATCTCGAGTTTAGTTAGTATCTTTTTACTGAATGATTCTGTACATTACTGTTTTATACAAGAATTATGATAAAAAAGTCTATATTCAGGAGTTCAAATTTTTTTAACTACTGTTTACTTGTTGGAATCTAAGTAGGTGCTAATTGAGTTTATTTAGACGATGTCCATGTTGTAAAATAACTCTGTAACCATCTTTTGATTTTCACGAAAGTAAAGTCAAAGTGTTAAGTTTATAAGCAATATTTAGTTCTTTGGTTCTTTCTAAACGGTGCGAATTACCATTAATAATTAACCATCCTTTAAATTATTGATGAATAGGCTACAACATGCCAAATTGTAATTCTTAACTACATGCAACTTAACTACATGCTCTCGCTTATTCCCGCTACCCTGCTATACAGTGGGACTTTGGGGAAGGCTAAGACCAGTGTTATAAAACAACCAGTAAATTGCTGTAAAATGGCAGTGTCAAACAGTAAGATCTACTTGTTGAATGCAAATGAAGAGGACAGTGTTAGATATGTTGACAATCACCATGAATGTTATTATGATTACCACTAATTAGATTTAGATTCACTGTTTGAATATAGTAATTGCAGTTTGCTGAATTCCTTACACCAGTGGTCTCCAAACTTTTCTGATCGCGCACCCCTATGTTAGTAGGACCAAAGGCCACGCACCCCCTCGATATATGTAACGAGTTTATAAGTGATTAGAATTATAACAAACCAGAGTTCATAAGAAATAGACTCTTTGTAATAAGAGTATGTAAGAAATCTATATGCGCGCACCCCACTTTGGAGACCACTGCCTTACACAATAACAAGAAATAAATTTGGTTTTTGAATTCATCGCACCAACTTCATATTAAATTACGTTACCAGGCTTAGGCAATGATTCTCCAAGTTTTAATTTGCAGACTAATGTCATTGGTGAAACCTATTAACAAGTAAACGAAGCGTTCAAGAACGGCATGTAACTGTCAAATGTAAAAGATGACAGGTTAAATGACGTCACATCAGCACAGTTGTTACAGTAGCTATAACCAAACAGTTATGATGGAAAAAAGTTTTGTGAGCCAGTGCAACAGGTAATCATGCGTGGACGGGCTGTTTACTGGTACATTCATTTCTAGTAAAGTAGTTATGTTTTGCAACATCAAGAAAAGAAATTTCAGAGGCACATTATCTACAATCAACACAGCACTTATGTAACATGTTAACTAAAACACAAATGCATAAAGTCCTAGCTTTCACTAATATGCAATATGAGAAAAATCCTTGCAGATACTCATTGTTCATAGGAAAGTGTTGCTATTGAGATTTCCTGCAATGAGGCACGAACGACTAAATTCTTCTACACTTTGCCTCTAGCGTACGATGCAAATATAGGCCCTATAAGTACAGTGACCATATTTTTCACGACGAAAATAAAGGAGACAAATGCTTTTTAAGAATACGTTTTATGCGAATTTAGATTTATGCAATCGATTCGATTTATACAAGTTTTGAGTAATTGAAGGCTTGCCCGGAATAACGTTGCATGCAACAATTCATAGTTTTGAGTAAATGGCAAAAGTAGTATTCAGCAACACCTTGTCACATATGAGATGCCAAATTTCGAAGTGATATATGTATGTTTTAGGCATGAGTTTGTCTATTGACAGCACTAGCTAAGCCCATATATGAGGCACAGTTTTCCCTAATAATCTCAATATTGAATTTTTGTAACGTGTTATTCCGGGGCACGCCTTCAATTCTATTTTTAATTTATGCAAGTTTTATTAATTTGTGATTTTTTTGACTAATTAAATTATGCGAGTTTTAAGACTGCAGATAACTGCAAGATTTAATTTATGCAAATGTAGATTAATGCAATCTTTGAGTAATTCAATTTGTTTTGTGTAATTCTATTTTCGATTTCTGCAAGTTTTATTTATGTGAATTTTAATTTATGCTCACTTACAAGTGAAGCTAATGAAGCGTATAACAAATTTTTTAAAAGTAAAATAAAATAAAAGGACAAATCCAAATAAATAAAAGTAGAGGACAGCACGGTGAAATAAAGGATGTATGGTCACTGGACCTATAACACTAGTATCTGCTTCTGTTAGCTTTGCCATTCTTAAGTAGCAAATATTTCCCATTTCTGGGAATTTCGATATTTGCAATTATGCAGACCATAACCTTCGCATATATTGAGGATCTCCCATTTGTTTAAATGGATACCAAGGCCAGGATTGAATAAAAGCATCAATACTGTTAAGTGACACCAAGGCATGACCAACATAGGGGTAGAACGCGCTGACCATTGGACAATTTGCAATTGACTTAATGGACCATTTTGATAATGAGCTGACAAAGTTGGATCCACCCAATCACACAAGAAATACAGCCACGTCTAAATTATGTTTAAGTTAACAGGTCGATTTGTATTGTTCTGATTGCTGCACCGGTAATTGTCCTTAACTACAGCATCAATTGATTTTTCTTTACAGCCGAGATAAATGTACACCTACAATCGTCATTCAAGAGACAGTTAGCAGAAGATTGTTCCGTATTGGTGGTTCCAATATTGGTACTCGTTAAGAATTGAACAGCTTAGTGCAGCTGTCTCGTGAACGTCTAATCTAATGAAATTGATACGATTTATGACTAGTTTATTATGGAGAACTTATCATGCAATCAAATGGTTAGAATGTATACTTAAGTAAACATAATTTTTAACCAATGTTGAAACAGATGAAGCTCTTTTAGATGCGGCTGATTAAAACCAAAATTAGATTATATAAAAACACTTTACCCTTGACTGTTTTCTATCCAATCAGAGAACACATGTAAATATACAGGGTGGCCCAAAAGTTACCTTATATTTACGTATGGAAGCTGCAAAGTACTAATAATTACGTTTGGAATGGGTGTTGACTTTTGGGCCACCATTGCATTTTCCATCAAATTTAGATACCACTTTCAATTTAGTCATAATCACGTCAAAATAAATGCATTGTAACATTTATCTTGAACAAGTAACCAAATGCACAATATTAATTGCCAACATTGCTGACACTGAAGGTATTTATCACACCCAATTATTTTATGAAACAAATAATCTTAAAAACCTGTTTTCACATAAATTCTAACAGTATTCCATCACATGACAAGAATGTAATTTTTAAAAATTCAAGCAAAATTAACAAAATGATTAAACGATGTCGCTTATAGTCGAATTTTACATTAAAAATGCTTTTTAAGGATACGCTTTTTATATAGTTTCGCTTTACGCAAATTTAGATTTATGCGATCTTGAAATAATTCAATTTATGCATGTTTTGTGCAATTCCATTTTGGATTGCTGCAAGTTTCGATTTATGTGGTACATTGGACTATACAGTATATTCTCATAAAAGTCTGTAGATAGCAGTATACGTTCAATTCCCAGCTCACTCACAAGTGAAGCTAATATAAAGCGCACAAAAACAACAAATTTTGGGTACTTTGGTTTTAAAATTGGAAAAACACAAAATCTGCATTGTCTGAACGAAAAATTATAGTCAAGACATTTGAACCACGGGTAGTCTGCAATGGGAAGGCGGGAGGGTCATATACATATATGTCTCCCCAAAGTTGATTGATGGTGCACCTCATGCTGTCAGTCTAAGCACTGACTCATCCCATTTTGCTCCAATAGATTCCCAACCCACACTACAGCACACGCTATCAACCTAATCAGTTGAATATTTCGAACAATCAAAACATTCTGAATTTTCTCTATCAGTTTTTTTGGTCAATTTGTTACATTCCAATATAAAACAAGGACTTTACAAACACTCCCAAAAAACATGATTACATATTGGTTAATATAACTTTCGGATCACATCATAGAAATTGGACATTCTAACCACCATGAGGTAATGGTGATTGACAGACGAGATTAATTGAAAAGATTATTTCCAAAACGTCTTAAGTCCATGAAATATCAAATCATTTGACTTCGCATATAAACGTGTTTTTTTTAGCGTGTTTATCGGTAGGAAATAATAAGTTTAGAGTTTTGAATATAACATATTTGGAATAAGTTTTGAACAGATAGTTTTTAAAGCCTCATAACTAAAAAAATGATCAAAAGTGGAGTTAAGACGTTTTGGAAATAAGCCCTTCGATTATGAAAGAAAAAGTTGGAAGTATCATAAAAAGCATTTTATTTTAAACATATTGGAAATTAAGCTATATGCTACTGAGCAATTCCACATGGTAAAAAAAAATGGTTTTTCAGTTCTCATTTTATTTTCTTCACCTGTTTTGTTTTGGTTTTTATGCACACAATTTTTGTTGGTTATCGGTGTTCTCCATAATTGAGATCGGCCTTAAATATTCGTTTTATATAAAGCGCAAAATAAATTTACAAGTATTTTAACAGTTACCCTGCAAAACTATATTCACTGGGGGAGGGGGGGGGAGGGTTCAAAAACAAAAAATTGCTAACTACCACCTGAATCTGCTGTTAAGTTGTGTATGATTGGCTGTACCATCTTTAAAAAAAAATATTAATAAATTCATTGAATACAAAAGTTAACTACTAAATTTTGTCTTTTATATTAAAAATAAGATTTTCACTATATTGCACAATGTGGTATTTTTGTGTTTTTTCATTAGTTTTAAGTAGTTATAAAAATATTCTAAACCATGAATTAAAACAAAAGTTCCAATAAAACAAACAAACAAAAACAAAGCTGAATTAAATTTGCAGAATACTGAACATTGCTGATTTTCCGCTGAAATTCTAAAATAATTTCCAACTGTACTTAACAAGTTTCAAGAACAAAAAGCATTCAATGAACTTATTTTTTTTCTTACCCATACATTGAAAAATTGAAATTATCATTCTAAACTCGAATAACCTTAAAATGACTTTTCTTTTCTTTCATATAAAATAAAATGTCCATTCACTAGAATTCACTGAAAAAAAAAATCACATGGTGAAATATACATATATATTAATTAGAAACACTTAAAACAATCATCACAAAGATGACAAAAAAATATATGGGGTATCTTTTTTTTTCCTTTTCAATAATTCTGTATTAGGTTTATGATTGAATGACAAAAAAAAATATCGATATTTTTCTAAGTATGCTTTTTTTTAAGTGATAATCACAAAAAAAAATATCACAAATTGTGATCACAAATTGTGATGTTGCTCGAGTGCTTCGATTTGTAGCACCTGGAGAAGGTAATAATTATTGTTGTGACAGCTGAAAAAAAATGAATTATCTCTAGGTCCAATTTGTTTGCCAAAAAAACAGCGAGCCATGATGAAGAGAAAGGTTTGCAGTCATTATTTGTCAGTCTTATTGAGCAAAATCCAATCATTGTTGAATTACCTTACAGAGAATCGCCCACTGAATCGATAGCTTTCGCATCTGGCACTATAATGTAAGAAAAACAAAAACAAACATAAAAATCTATTAGTTATTATTATTCATTTAGGTTAATATTTACAAAAAATAATTATAGCTACACTTAAACCTATTAAAACACCAGTAAGTTATGTTACGTGCATGTCGGATTATGAGACGTTTCATCTGGTTTTTCCTCTTGCACTACTATAATACAAACAGAATTTCAGGATAGTTTAACCAGAGACTTCCCAACTAAAAATTCAGAAATTCAGAGGATTCAAGTGTACAAGAAACATTTTTATATCTCATCACTTCAGACATGCATTTGTTAAAGGCACCATCATTCAACACATGTGTAATTTAATTTGAACCTTACATGAAAATAAAATTACAACAACAACAAAAGCAGTATTTGAAAGTACCTTTTTTAAAAAATTTACTTTTTTGAACTTGAAATACAAAATTTTCTCATTAGCCATGGGTGTTAAGTTCCTGGAAACTTCAGCAGTTAGGAAGACCAAATTTATTAATAGTAAGAGGTTATGGGGAAAACAATACAGAAATTCATCAAATACATCATAGCTTTTCTTGTTCTAGCATTTTCAGTTGTTTTAATTAGCAGTCTAATTAGTTGAACTTTGGGTATGGTCCATCTTAAGCACTGTAAGGATGGATGGGTCCACATATCCTGACTATACTCAAAATGATTGACAAATTTAAATATACATTTTCATAACTTATCCATCCTACTAGTAAAGTAAATACGAACCCCAATAAGAACAAAAATGAAGCCGTCTGAAGCCAAACTAAACTAACTGCAAATTTTTGTTTGGTTTTTATTGGTCTAACATAACATACATCCACTCCATATTATAATGACAGTGAAAATTAATGTGTAAAAGTCACGTTAGATAAAAAATAGTAGACTCTGATTAAACCGCCCCCCCCCCGATGAACCGCCACCCTGCTTTTTGCCACTAAACACAGAACCAATGTATCTTCCTACACGTTAATCTGCCCTCTTTAAACCGCCAAACTTTTATCGAGTACCAAGCATGGCGGTTTAAAGAGGTTCGACTGTAGCTTATGACTTAGCATAGGTTCTAATGTTAAATTCGATTCTATTTTGTCAATTTTCTCAGAACATGAAAAAATGTTGGTTAGTTCCCTTTGGCTTCAGACGGCTCAATTCACATATTTACCATTTGCTTTTTTTTAAATTGAGGGTGGAATAACGGCATAACTCAAAAAATGCAGTTTTGAGAAAAAAGGGCAAAAACTACCAGCACCTTCAAATACAAGATTAAAAAAACCCTGTCAACTGTATATTTATAGAAGGAAAATAAACAGATTTACAAAAAATCTGTTAAACTTTAGTTGACAGGCCTCAGGTTACAGGCTAATTAAAAAATACAATTACACCATTATTCAAAATATCTGTTAATTCATAAATGCATTTACACCGTTTTTCCAGATGTCAGTATATTTTACATTGTTTTGGAAGTGAAACGACAAGACTAAACAAGCAAGTGAAACAACCAGAAAGTGAAGCGACAAAAAACTTCAGGTTTACAATATTCTTGCTCCAAAAAGTCAACAACTTCTTGCAACCTCACTGCCTTTATGCTGGTCTAAAACGATTCAATATATGCATTTTAACCCTTAATTTGACAAGGTACCATATAATGATAAAAAAATTCATATTCTATCATTTCTTGGTTATTGGGATACCATAA
>JAQIWH010004311.1:0-17349 GCA_034695005.1 Cryptops parisi | reverse complement strand
AGTTCAAGTTATCAACCTTGAACAAAACGTTGTGGAAACAGGTCCCCTCAAACAAAACCAAGGCAGATTTAGCATAGAATGACATCACACGTGAAACAGTCAATCCACATGTTCAGAGTGCAAAATGGGAAGTGGTGATAAAAGACTTCCCACAAAGCATTGCGCAAAATTTCTTTGAAACACGTGTAAAATACTGTACTGTATCTGTTGTGTGTGTCTTTTACAATTAACGTACTACGTGTAGTATATTAATGCAGTACTTATGTAGATAACCTTTGTTCCAACTATCAGAAAATTGCCAACTTCGTTAACTCGAATTTTCTCTAATTCGAATTTTTTTTTCATGGTCTCTTGGGTGTTCGAGTTATCGAAGTTCTACTGTATTATCATCATCAGTCGGTTCCACGACACTGCTTAATGTTTTTTATCTATTGGTTAATATTATTAACCGAACTATTGTTATCAAAAAGTACTGGTCCCAAAGTGATTACAATAACCAGCTTCCATTGTATTATTAATACAGTCGAACCTCGTTAAACCGCCCTCCAGATGAACCGCCACCATTGCTTTTCGCCACGAAAGTGCGCAGAACAAATCTTCTTCTCGTACTTTACATGTTAAATTCCCGCGATAAAACGTCACTCCGCTGTTCGCCAACTGTTACACCTCTTAAGCTACAAAAGTACTCATGCTAATTCATTCGTTTAAACCGCCGAAATGAAGAAAGATCAAACGGGAAGTTCCGAAAAATTCAAAAACAAAAATTTTGCGGCAAGTCAGCAATCTATAGTAGGAAATTTTTCAAGTATTCTTGTCAAGGAAATCAGTCGGGATGCCATAGTTGAAATTTTGAGGATAACCAGAAATGGGAGAGGAAAGGGCAATTGAATTGAAAAAAAAATCTTCCTGATACTGTATAATGTATACATATCGTTTTCATAAAATATAACTCCACAAAATGTATTCATTGTAGAGATTTTTAACAACAAAATTCACTCAAATAGGAGCATAAAAGTTTAGCTCAACCCCTTTAAACCGCCACTCTCGCTCACCGCTACACTTTTTTCAGAACCAAGGGTTGCGGTTTGACAAGGTTAGACTGTACATTTTCGACGTTAAAATGAAGCGCTGATAAAGAGCTGATCATTTTAAACGGTTTAATAAAAAAGTCGCAGTTTCGCGGGAAATTTCATTCGTGCTCGATTTTGATTCGATATTTTTATGTTTATTCGATACTTCTATTTTTACTTTTAGTAATCATTTCCATACATATGTATAAAAATAAATTGTATAATTACTGTACCAATAAAATTCGTACCGTTACTAGGGTTAACCAAACAAACAAAGATATTACAAAAAGTCTGCATGAATTTTTTAAATTTTTTAATGTTCATATTTATACCATGTTTTCGTTTCTTTTTTTTGTGTAATGCGAATTTTCGATTATGTGGGAAACTTTATTAGGTAACGTTCCCGGAGTCTATTGTAAGTTTATGAGTTTGAGTTTTATAATAGATTCAATGTGTAGTTTATAGGTCTATTTCTCTGTCATTGTAAAACAAAATAAAGAAAAATAAACCTTGTGTTATAGTTAATGTAAGCATCAACATGTGAAACTCACAGTATTAACACCTACTTCATTTTATGTATCAGCTTTAAACTTGTTTTTTTTTGTTATGAACTCTAATTAAAAGTTTAAATTTATGATGTTCCTGTTTACTAAGAAACAAGTTAATTAGCGTATTCAAAATTAAGTTATTAAAAATGGGTTTAAAATTCGCAAAATAATTAGTATACTACTTGAACGTTGTTAGAATAATTTCGCAGCGATCAATGGCTGCTGCAATGGATGAAGAAGTAATCGATTGGTTACTATAGAAAGTGTTTAGGAGAGTGATTAATTATATCCTCCAATGAAGATAACGGGATAAAGGAAGGGGAATGCTTTGACATGTGATCTATGGATCCGATGATTTACGTTTTATCACGAATCAATTTTTGGCTGCTGCCACTTTTGAAGTTGATGAATTAGTTGTTTCTTCACACAAAACGGGTTTCAAAATCACCTCTAAAACAACCTGGAAACATAAAATAGTTTAATTTAAAAAAGTGCATACATTATGCTATATAATACCTTAGTATACTTCGAAATTAATTTTTGAGTTTGAAAATGTGAAAATTCGTAAATCGAAAACAGGTTTAGTTTTCTTCATACTCAACACATAACAAAGTCATTTGAATGTAAACTGACGCTATTGCACGATTCCCTATCATGCTGATGATAGGGTATGTATATGATGTACAATGTATACAATACAGTATGTACAGTGTATACAATCTGTACCATGATGTACATTTTACATCAAACCAGTAACAAGTACAGCAAAAATGCTTTTTAAGCATACTCTTTATATACCTTACTGTATACAGATATAGTTCTACTGTATGTACACATAAAACGCAATATATCTGCTGATCTGATATCTGAAATTTTCGATTTATTTATTTATAAGAGATTTTTTTTCATTGGACTTATGCGGTTTTTTATTTATGCGAAAGACTGACGCTGTTCTCATTTTGAGTTTTTTGGCGCATTGTGGACTATACAGTATATAAACGACTGTAGATGGGATATGCGTTCAATTCCAAGTTTACAAACTCACTCACTCACAAGTGAAGCTAATATTAAAAGTATAAAAAATAAAAATCAATAAAAAAAGTCATTTTCTTAACTGACTGGATATAGAATAAACTACCCAGTCAGGATAGTTAGGAAAGGTAAGAGACTTTTTTATGTGTATTATTTACTTTTTTACAGGTTTGACACAACATGAACTGTGTAGTTTATATATAATACTGTGTTTATACTGGTCAAAAATTCACTTGCCAAACAAAAATCGAAAAAATCAAAACAGTATACGTTAGAACGAAAACGAGTGTTTGTTAATGAGAAAAAAAAGAGTAGGCCTACAACTGTTTTTTCATCAAGATGAATTTTTTGTTCGTTAAGTAAATGGATCATCAAAGCGGCAAGTCAAAAAATGTGGACATGCAACAGTTGCATTAGGACATTTGTTCTATCAATATTAATATTAAAAAAATATAAAAACCCCAACAACATAAGGATTATGTGTAGTTATTACACGGCTTTTAGATTCAACAAGCATCTCGTTGTTGCTTTTGTCACATTCACTTTATTTGTGGCAATGATAAATGATTCGGACGCATTATGAATATGTCCTATCTCGGTCGTTATTTATGGGAAGCACAGCTTCCTCCTTTCTCACGGATCGTTACTAATTTCATTAAGAAACATGGCTTCCAAATTCTCTTTCTCTCTTATACTACAGTATGAAAAACACACATTGTTTTTCGATTTTTAATTTGAAAAACAGATTCATATATCATAAAATGAACGAATAATAAAGAATAAACTAATTTATTTTCCTGAAAACGAGACTTTATTATGAAGAAACAGCTTGTGTATTGCAAGACAATGAGTTTTTTTTTTGTTGAAAATTAATAAAACTAAAAAAAAGAAGAATGTTGAATCTAGTTTATAGTTAGTGTATGAAATACAGTATTTGGTTTATCTATTTAATACCGGATACATTCAAGTCATTTTTAATAGTACAAAGCCTGAACTGGAACCACTAACAACGGAATATTTGCTACGATACTTTGTACGTAGACCATCCAACTATTCGAACTTTTTAACTATTCGAAAATCGAATAATAAACCCTCAAAATATTCTAATAATCGAGTATTCAAATAATTTATCAAAAGTAAATACAATTATTAATGAAAATAAGGAACCATAATACAGAAATGTTTTTGACTTGTTTTGTTTATTTTTATACAATTTGTTCTTTTCAAAAGTAATTTCAATCATTCTACTTCATTTGCAAAAACTATAAATATTAGTGAATTGAATGTTTTAAGCTCCAAACTGGTTCTATTATTTTGTTTTAATTGAACTTGTAAATGAGCATACTTTGTTCGTTCAGAAGCTGTTGAATTAGGGATGGATTGTTGTTAGTGCATTATACAACACATTTAGCATTGGAGATCTGTTTTTAAAATATTCTTAATTGGCGAAATTCTTTCTTCAATTCATTGTAGCACTACTTATCAGATGGTTGAAAGTTTGGTTTGTTAAATCGTCCTCATCAGATGAGTGGAGATATTGATATACACTCTGGAAACATTTGTGTATAAGTTCAAATAACAGCTACAATATTTGCTGCATATTATTGGAATACAGTATTTGAACTGATGATTTAACATAGTACTATTACCATAGTACACAAACAAACATTTTTTCTTTAGTCTGATTTTCTTTTACTAATTATTACGTGTAAGAAGTAGTTCTTGAGTTACAGAAGTCCGATTTACATACAACCCGTAATTACAGACCAACTTCAACTGTCTCTTTGGTTGATAGTTCAGCAATAGTAGGCTACCTAATTTTTATGAGAAATCAATTAATGATAAATAAACAAATTAAAATGATTAGTCCGAGTTACATACAAATTCAACTTACAGACCTGTAGAAAGTAACTGGGAAGTACTTGTATAGTATTTGGAGTGTGAGAAAGACGAAATAAACATTGAAAGCAGTAATAATGTGCAAAATTGAAAATGTATCCTAACGATCTTCAAAAATATAAGTATTTGAACATTTAAGAAAAATATTTGAATATCGAATAGTTGAAAAACAAGCAAATATATTCGAATATAAATATTCGAATACTCGATTTGGATGGTCTATTTGTACGTAATACTGTATGTCGTGGTCAGTTTTTGAGTTCACTCGGATGATTGGAATTATATTCAGATTAGAGTGAAGTGAACAATGTCACATGGTATATAGTAAACGGTGCAGTCACCTGAGAAATGGAAATTATTCGCATCACGTAAAAGATGGTACTTCCAGCTGAAGTTGGTGGCAAAGAAATAGCAACCATCGCTCAAGCGCTGGCAGAAAAATGAGAATTGGTGGGCCCTAAAAGCACGTGACCCCAATGCCAAAAAACTTCAATTTTACCGATTACTCAATTTCCGAAAGTAAGACACTCGTTTTGTCTATCGAAGACGTAAAAAATTAATTAGAATTTAAAAAAAAAAAAGAGAAATGGGAATTTTTTTAATAAATCTCATCAAACTTAAGAAATTGATAGGCCTATTAATAACTAAAAAATAAATTCACAAATTAATTTTATTTCAGAATAAAAAATGTTTATTCTTATATAGCGTCTGGTACAGTATACTGTATACGTATTAGAGATTATGGTATCAGTGATACCATATAACTATACAAGGGGGAAGATCATGACTCCAAAAGCTACCTGATAAATACGACCCGACGAGAAATTATTTGATAAAATAAGAAAAACATTTTGACAGGTTTTCCAAATCCAACCAATCGAAAATAGATATTAATTTGTAAGTTTTTATAAGTGATCGATAAAATACGTACCGGTATTTATATTAATTATGCGAGTGCATATATTCGGGCTACACTGTATGCTTTAAAATCAGTAATGCAAATACTTTTTTTCAAACTTCTCATATGATAAGTAGGACAACCAAAAATATGCTATGACATATATTTTTTTATGCGACTGATAAAGAAATGGACTATTTAGACACAAATTTGTTTCTTGCAAAACTATGAAGCTTTATTGGTTAGGGCATATAGTTTCATATTTTTTCGTATAGAGCGATACTCACATATTCAGGGTAATAAGACATTCCTTTTTAGAAAAAACTGGCTATTATTAATTCATATTTTGCTTATTGTTAATAATTGTTGTTTCATATTTATATTGCCCTAATGATAAAATACCTTTACCAAGACTACTTCTATAGTCATATAGAAGTAATCTTGCGTTTACTAAGGTCTCCTAAATAAAATTCGTGAAAATTACGTCATTTATTACTTGTCTGCTGCTACGCGCACAATGTGCGCATGCGCTGACATTTCTTTGAATGTTTTTGTCTGGCTCGACTGGGAACTACTTGTCAACCCGCGAAGGTCAAGATTACTCATTTAAAGTAAGATTTGTATGTATAGCTTGCTAAACTTTTCTTGTTATTATTTCGACAAGTCATTACTGATGCTCGGTTAAACTAAATATCGTGGAATTGAGTGGTTAGAAAACAAAGGTACAGGTAGATATACTCGACGAAAGTGCTATTCGTTTCACTTTTTCGTTCCCCTTGGCCATGAAAGCCGGTTTTCTAACGCAAGAAGTTCAAGGTCTTTTGCTTTTTCACCTCCATGTTTTCTTATTAAAAAAATGCTCACGAAATAACATCAAATTTTATAAAGAATAGAAAATTATAACTGGAAATAACGTAATAAAATATTACGTTGCTGTCTATGGGCTGCTTCACACTTCTTGCACTTCGTATCTTCGCACATGTTGTTTTGCTCTAAATTATGCTTTAGGAAGATAGAATTGCACCTGACACAATCGAAAATGCTTCCAACTCATTTTTGACAAAAATGCAACAATGCTACATTTCCTGATGGTTGCAAAACTATATCATGAATAATGCTACGAGTAGTTAAACCTATGGTTAAACTTTTCAGGTTTTAGTTTCATATAAAAGTTCATTTAATCATCAATTACTGTAGAGTAGGCGAGATGGTCGGTATTGGTAATGTCATTTTGTCATCTACTGTATATAAGCTAAAAGTCAACCTAATCATGATATATTATATACTTTAGTATATTATGTCATGACCCAATGCAATTTTGATTTTGAATTTTGGAACATTTTTTTAATTTCGAGGAAAACCCGTTTAAAGATGAACTGAGCCTTGCTGTCTATATCTATATTTCAGAATTTTGGCATTAATATTTAATATATATTGTTGTTTTGCTCAAAATTATGCATTAGGAAGTAGAATTGCATCTAACACGTTCGAAAATGATTCTAGGTCATTTTTGACAAAAATGTAATCAAAACTAATATTTTCGTTTGTAAGTATTCAATTTCAGTGTGTGTTCACTTAACTAGAATTTTATCTGATATTCATTATATATTTTTATTTTTTTAATTTTCTATATATGCATAAATTAGGCCTTTGATAAGTTATAAAATTTGCTCTATGCATATGCAATATGTTAACTAGATACTAGAGTTTCAGATAAAATGTTTGTTTTTTTATTTTATGTAGTGAACAATGGGAACCCGGTTGACACCAACAGCCGTTCATTTTGCGGCTGACAAAAGTTTAGCAGGTGTTCCACGTCTTCTTGAGGATCTTCAACGTCTAGCAGACGACAGAGAATCGGCTGATTTGGTGTTTATCATTGGTAGAGAAGAAGCTCCTGTTTATGCACACAAAGTTATTCTTATGACAAGGTAAGTGACCAACATATTGGTATCAAATCATTCTTGAAGCACTCCACAGAAGACTGATTCTTCTATAAAATGCCATTTTATACTAAAATCCCATTTTAGTTGGAAAATCATACTAGGGTGTTTAATGTGGTGAATCATTTCTATTTGCGAGTGTATTCGACAGTTCGCTTATTCGCGATAAGATAATTGTAACTAGTCCTTTACATTTGCGAGTTTTCTATTTAAATTAATGAAATATAAACATAACCACATTAACGTGAGTATAAACAGTTAACCCCTGTATTAATTTATTTCTAACAACCTCTTTATTTATAATGCTATTGCTTTAAACAATCAAATTGAGGAAGAGAATATGTAAAAACGATGAATTTGTCAACGTTTTGATGAAACTTTAACTGGAATAATAGCCTACCTGGACCATCCCCTGAATTCACCCCAATTTGTTAATTACAGTACACTAAAAAAACTAGCAATTACACTATGTGGTAGGAATTCCAAATGGCCTCATAATTTGTCCAGACTATAAATTGCCGGAAAATTGGTGGCATACTTGTATTAAAAGTTTTAATATTTATCTAAGTTTATAAAAAGTTCACATTTTACTACACAAATATTTACTCCATATAAAAGATCTTTGGTTAAGCATAATAGCAGCAGCGCAATGTTTTAGCTTTAAAAACATTGATTTTTCATTTGGCTTATTTTTTAACCAGTTTTTAATATTACTTCTATTTTGCTCATTAAATTTATGTATGTTTTCGCTGGAAGTAACGGAAAGTTTTCACTGTCTTATTTTAGCAAGAAAGTTGGTTGGGTTAATTGTTAAGAACGTCATACTTCATCTTCAAAAAGGGACAAGTTGTTTAAAACTCACCACCATTTCCATAATTACCGAATCTTTTAACACACGTTGGTCGTCGAAATAAAGCTGTCAACTACATCGGCAACGCGACTTCTTATCAGCATCAAGAATAATTGTTTCCAAACCGAGTTGAAAAACTCCTTGCAACTAACGTTTTGAAAAGAATACATTAAATTCCATTCATTTTTCGTCACATAATTTCGCCAGCTGCGCTTTGAGCTAAAACTCCTCTTCGTAAGTAAAAAAATAAATCGACCAAAAAAATATTTTCAGTTTTATTCTCTTTTCTTCATCGTATACGATAGTTTTCTACTACCACTACAACTTAGTAGCGTTTTTCCGGAAAGATGGCAGATTCTCTCATCTGTCGGCATTCCGGACTGTGGCGTCCTAATGAAGAACAACTGCGTTAATCGTCATTTGAAAAGCGTTTTCCAAAAACCACCTTGGGTCCGACATGGTTAACGGCGACCGGAACTTTTGCAGCTGATTAAAAGCACGCCTCTTGTGCATCTTCTTCGTTGATGGCTGCGCCCAAGCACCACAATAAATGGGGCAATTAAGCGATGCATTGTCACTGCTTCTGCAGCGCTTAATTGCACTCTCGTAGTGCGCCTGCGCCAGTTCTAGCAACGGAAAAGCGCTCAGATTTACGGGGCTTTTCAGACTTTTCTGAGGGCTCGTTCATCTACTATATTTTTTTCGTGTGTGTGGGTGCTATGTTGTAACTCCCTACGCTTTGTGTCTCGTATATTTAGTGTTGTTGGTTTTTTTGTATTGTTTTTTCATGGGCGGTGTATTTGTTTGGTTTTAGTTTTTCGTGGAAGGTAGCCAACTTTGCTAACTCTTTAATTGTCACTGCTCGTCACACGACTTGTGATGATGAGGGTTATGATGATGATATGGTAAGTTAAATAAATACATAATGACGAGTAGGGGAAAATCTTGGCATGGAGTAGGGTAGGTAAAAATCAGTGCCTTATATTGATTTTAATTAATGTACGAATTGTTTTTATATAAAATACCGGTACTTTTGATTAAAATTTCAACATAAGCGAAATATTTTAATTTTTATGTACCCCTATGATAGCATTCACAACCTCATGATTGAACAACGTATGTTAAAAGTTTATTACAACATTATGAAAGGAAAAATTTCCGTGTTGTTAGTTCTGACAAGTGGTGGTCAGAGTTTGGTAATAAAAGCAATATTTTATTATGGTATTTCACATAAAATGCATCAGTATAAGCTAAAATTCCGTAAAATGTAGCATATGACTTTAAGATGCTGAGCAGAAATAATGCGTTGATATATCAAACTGATAAAGTTGCATGCCACTTTAAATTCAAGCTCAAATTAACGATCCATCATGTGGTATCAACCAAATTAACTATTCATCATCTCATGTTTGGGAGAATATTTAGGACTGACTGTGCAATAAACGTGTTGTCGTCGTTATAAACAGTGGTTAGAACGAGCGGTTTTTGCATAAGTGTACATTAAGGTGGTTCAAAAAACTTATTTTTTAAATATGTTTCTCCACAAGGCTGCCCTTGTTACTTGTAAGAATATAAGTGTTGGCAAAATTTCAAGCAAGTCGGATAAATTTTAGAGATACCAACCGCATGCATCTTTACTTGTGCATATTTGTATTAAGTTGTATGGTAGATTTGGTCATGTATACAATAACGTGAAATGTAGCTTCTAAAATTAAAACTACAGTATTTATTTATTTATTTATTATTTATTTTATTTTCGTCCCGTTGGGACAGCTAAATCGAGGAGAATTACAAGCATCAAGAGTTTTTTTCAAAATGGATACAAAGTTTTACACAAGTTGATCTCCTACATACAAATGACAATTTTCTTACATATAATAGTAATTGATTCCAGTGTAAGATGGTATTGTTTTGAAAACGATTGATATAGTATTTAGGAAAAATGTTGGGAGGTACAATTTTATAGATCGAGTGGTTCGATTAGTATTTGGATATATGATGAACTTATTGAAAAAATGAAAGGATGCCAATGGTTGGTTTAATGCTATACTAATTTCCACGTATTATTATTTCAATGACGAATATTGAACATTCGAAACAAATATCTCTTTCCAGGCATTAGTTTATAGTTTTAGAATTACATATTTTTATTTTTGATGTCGTTCTCTATGCATGCCGAAATGAAAATCTCTAGTCTAGTGATACAAATTTTCTACACAACGTTTTGTTGCGAATTTTTTTTATCAACGCAACTATTTTCAACTTTCAATGTCGTACCAATTTCAAGAAATGGACATTTGATTGGCTAATTATCTACAAAATTGGAAAATGGTGTAGATTATAGATGGATATAAGAATGGCTCGTACATGAGAAGCATTCTGGTAGATGTTAAAATTTAAATTTTTAATAATAAAAATAATTATAAAATTATAAAATAATGCCAGGGAATAGATATTTGTATTCGATTGAAATAAAAAGTTTTATTTTTTAAGGAGCTATATTTCACATTTTTTATACGAGACAAAAATCTATCATATAATCCAATACAAATATGCACACTTGTAGATGTATAAAGATGTATTCGGTTAGTGCTTCATCTATCAGATTTGCTTGAAAGTTTACCGACACACTTATATTTTTATAGGTAACACGGGCAACTTTGTGGAGATGCATATTTTCAAACTTTATTTTTTTCCCTTATAAGTTTGGGCCACCTAGTGTACATTTACTGTGTATCGATATGCAGTTCCCTCATACGGGTAGGAGCCAAAATTTGAAACAAGGCTTAAAAATTCATCATGGAACAATACTCATTATGTTAAAATTCCATGTACAGTAGGAAATTCCTATCTATGGAACTAGAAAGAAACTTAGAAAAAAAAAGGATCTGTACGAGCATGAAGTTTTAATATGTAACCAGAAGCTAAGAGTCACTGTGCCAAGTCTGGTCGGTATTAACAAAACAGCTTAGAAAGAACTGACTCGTATACGGTACAGGATATCATGCAAGGGTCATGTTTTACGAAACCATAAAAAATGCATATATCGAAATCATCACGAAGTTGCACTTGCAGCAGACAAGTCACTTGTGCACCACTGCACAAAATCGCATAACAGCGAAAGTTTTTTGTACTGAGTTTCTGGGAGGATTCCTCCCCCTCTCTATGCATATAAAAAGTACCATAAATCTAATCTAAGGCTTCAACTTCCTATATATCGAATGTCAAAAGCTATTCGCCATCTCATTTCACGTGATATACGCATCTAAATGATGAGTTGAGGAATGCTTGAAGTGAGAAACGTGCTATTAGACGCCATTTGAATGAATTCCATATTTTTGGACGATTTGCCTCGAATAACCTGCTTCACTGGAAACTTCAATAGAACCTGCTTCACTGAAAATTTCAATAGTTCCTATACATTTATCCAACCTGGTAATACGGTATCATCGATTTTTCGCTTGTCTTTTGTCATTGAAAAATATTTTGTTTGTACACTTTTGTATCACAGGTTGTATTTCAAGTTATCATCATGGAATTTGTATACAGTATAACTTATCTTCCGTAATGAATGCAATTTTTCGTATTTCGTCAACTATCACTGTATTTGGTATGAAAGTCATACAGATATGCACTATAATACATCGCTAGTTTGGATATAGCGTAGTTTAATATCTCAACAAAAAATTGTATTTGATTGAAATGTTTGAAAGTACTGTTTTAAATCTTATCCGAAGAAAAACTCTCTTAAAAATTCATTTAGTGACATGAGTTCGGTCAATCTTCTACAGTATGTACGCTAAATTAAAGCGGAGTATTCTTCGCTACTTCGGAGTATTCTTTGTATCTTGAATGTTTAAACATTCACGATACTGCACTGTAATGAATATTTGCAAAGGACATTTTACGTACATATTACCCACTCGTTAAAAATGTGAAACACATTGATATACACGTATGAGTACAATTTATAATTGTATAATAAACTGTATAATCGTACTCTATCCAACATTGGTATATTCTACACAACTCAAGTTTCATTCGACTTTGATTTGACAAAGAACGATTAAGAGTTTTGATATCAAAATCATTATTAGGTATAGTTTTTAGAATTATTCTCAGTCTCAGAAGTACTATTACCTTTTTCAACCGTTTCAATGTAAAAGTTGTTAATCTTAGGTTTTTGTGTTGGATTTCTTTTTTAAAACCTGTTTCACTTTAATGAAATACGACTGCTACACATTATATTTAAAAAATCAACAAAAAGTTTTAATGCTGTGATGCTTAATATTTCATTAATATATCAGCATTACTACCCTTACTACCCTGTAAGAGATAAAAGTTTAAACTCTAAATTGATAATATGAACTTCAATTCTAATGTGGATTTGTCCCTCGGTTTGAAAAATTCCAGCAACGTACGTCTAGCAGCCCTCAAAAACATTTTTTCGTCTTTTTTTTTCAAAATTCTAGCAGAGGTATTTTTCAACATCATTAAGAAGTTAAGAGTATCCCTTCTTGCAAGTAATAATCAGGAATTGATAGCAGCTGTGGGAATGCTTCAGTTTTGTAAAACGACGACAACAACGATGGTAACTCGTTAAAACAAAGTTGAAGTCACCACTTTTGTTTACCGCAAAGGGGGCTTTTGTTTATGCTCGCTGCTTCTGATCCTTCAATATTTTCCTGCTCCCAACGATGAAGTTCGGGTTGGCAGCTGAGAAGCTTAACGACCGTTAAGATGGCTGCGAGATAAAGCGAGGCTGGGTGCAAATCATGGCTGCTAACGATCATGAAGAGAAAGCCAGAATGCTGATAAAAGCCTACGGTTGAAACAAGGAACAAATGGTATTCCAACTCTTTATTGCATAGGTCACCGATTGTCAATGGCTGCTTCTACCTTTTCCCTATGTTGTAAATCGTTTGTTGGTTTATTCGGTTTCAACTTTATGAATATGTTTTCTGCTATAAATATATATATAGCTTGCAAGGTAAAATCGTAATTGGGAGGAGGCATTGTCGTAATAATGAGACATAAACCATCAAGTGAATCAAGCCAATCGTTTTGTAATGAAAATGCTAATTTACGTGATGTACGGTGACTGGAAATGTGCAGTCGTCCGTAAACTAACGACAGTGGTGGTGAAGTTATCTTTACTGCATTTCTGTAAATAAAACTGTCAAATGTTTGGAATGACCAAACGCAGATCTTTTTATGGGTGTACGGTCTCGTAGATTATAATTAAAAATAGTTAAACTTGGTGTTGATTTGCAATGGAAACTTTTTTACAGTCTGTGAAATTCATTTTCAACGTAAATACTGCAATTGCTAAAAACATATGTACAAGTTTTATTATTATTGCGAATGTAGTCAATAAATAATGTCTGATACAAATTCTATTTATGACTCTTTACACATTACTTGTAATTATATTTGTCGTAATAATGAGCCATTAACCATCAAGTGAATTAAGCCAATCGTTTAATGTCAAAGTTTAAAAATCGTCGAAATTTAAATTTAAACTTTAAATTTTGACATCTCGGAATTATATAGAATATCATTTAGTACAAGCGCAATTTAATTTATACCAGAGAAACTGATATTTTTAGTTATTTGAAATAGTATCGAAAATAATATCACCGGTGGTATATAAAATCTGTCAATATGGTGTTTTTACTGTACATTAAATTAAAAATAAAAATTGCGAATAATGTTAGTATTCTATGGCAACATTAGCTGAATACTAAGAAATAAAGTAACCTTCCCGTTATATCAATCGCTCAAACATTGTCATGCCACGGCATCGACTTCAACTTGCACTTGGCGCGGTAAGTTTTTATGCATGTGCAAGTCTTTTAGCTTAGCTTAGCTTTGACATTTTAACTTCTAGAGAAGTTTCTGTGGTGCTTCATGCAACTACACATGTTTTCATAAGTTATAGACAAGTCACTAAATAGTTTGTGTATCCAACAAAAAGTCTAAATTCGAACAATACATGTCCCGTTTTGGAGTATAGACTGCATTCCTACACCATACATAGCTGGGCCAAATATGCTGTAGATTACATTTCAGGATACGTGATGTAATTTTAAAATTGAAATCTTAGAGTGAATTAAATATTCAGTAATATTTCTAACTTTTAGAAAAAGTCATGGCTTGGTTGTATATGGCTTATCTGCCAAACAATTGTATTATGACAAAGTCATCATTACTGTAAAAGTAATCTATCAAACAAATATCAGGGGTATCGGCTTTTTTTACTACAGTTAGCAATATGCAGATGGTATTCTGTATGCCTACAAAGGTTATACTGTACGCACTTGGCTTATATACAGCTGTTTCAAGACCAGACAATTTCCGCGTTTTCCACGATTTATACGACGTCAACATAAATATTTCCTAACATTTGCACGCAGGGACCCATCGTTTTAAATAATACATGAAGGAAGATGGTGCTTTCTATTGGTCATTGGTACTTTTCCGTTTCCATTCGAAAAGTTTCGCTACAAGTCGAAGAGCCGAGGCCAAGTATGGAATTGCTCCCTAAAGCCCATCGACACCGATGGTGTAGATCCCGTTATGTCCGGAATGCACACTCGGGCTTTTGTGGGGTTGAACATCGAATTGCGTTCGCCAATCAGAGCTAGAGATCTTCGCCATCTACAGGCAAAGGCCTCGTGACGTGGCAGCAGAACGCATTTCCTAATTGTTCCATCTGTATGCTAAATTGTGGCAGAGAGAAAAGGATGCGAGGGCGGCATTCCAACGACTCATTAAGGCAAGAAAAGGTGATGGCAAGACACCGTCGTTGAGAGCGAAAAAAGAGCTAGAAAATAGTTGTTTTCCGCCAATTGTCTTAATTCTCCTCGTGCCCGTTAAAAGTGCCTCGCGACATTGCTCGTCGTGAGAGTTGATTTCTATTTTCTCTCAAGTTTTACCTTCGTGTCGTGGAAATGTCCCGGTGAATGAGATGGGTCTCTCCATCGCTGCTCTAATGGGTGTTGTTTTACGTAAAACTTTTATTGCGTAGGTTCGCAGGAAGTAGAGAAAGAAAGCGGTGTTGATGGTTATTAGCCGTAAGAACGCGAGATTTCCTTCATTTCACTTTTTGAAACCTAATGTGCAAGGTGAAATTGCTTTCTCGCGTTTGCTCTTGAAGCAATGAGAAAAGATCGCGTGATTTCGCTCCTAAAGGTAGACAAATATGCACAGTTAAAATAATAAAATAGAATAGTTAACCCTGAGTTTATATATAAAACTGGTAATAAAAAGGTAGGGATTGAGGTTTGCCGTTAGATGGAATAGGCCGTCAAATAGACATGTGGCATTAAATTAAACAGCAATAATAATATGCACTAAGGTGAAAAAGTGAAATCAACCGATTAAGGATAAATACTTATACAGTATTTGATGCGCAAGCAAGTTACTCATAATTGAATTTGTTGAAAACTATTATTTGTTATGTTGTAGATGCCAAATGGTACACCATCGAGTAGTCACTCAGGGCACCTATTAAACAACGAAATACCTTGCAGTTAAAAGTGAAGCACATTTGAAAATGGTCTCCACTTGAAAGTTAGCGTAATGTTGAAAGTTGGGTGGAATGCACTGCCAGTCCATTTTTATACTCTTTACGTCCTTAGTTTCACTTCAAATTGAGCTAGGTGAGCTGGGAATTAAACGTATACTGCCTACAAACGTTGATGAGAATATACTGTCATGTTCGATATATAAAAAAAAAACCAAACAAGAACGGCAGATGTCTTTCACATAAATATAAAAAAAACGGAATAAATAAATAAATTACCATCGAAAATTGCAGGAACCGAAAATGGAATTACTAAAAACTCGCATAAACCAAATATCGAATTATAACGATCGCATAAATTCAAATTCGCATAAATCTAAATTTGTGCATAAATCGAAATGTGCAGATATCAAAAATGGAATTGCTGAAAACACGTATAAATTGAATATCGAATTACTCAAAGATTGCATAAATTTTAATTCGCATAAATCGAAACATGCAGAAATCAAAAATAGATTTTTTTTGCATTATGTATGTACGTACTGTAAGATCTGTATATGACATTATATAAAAATTATGTTTAAAAATCATTTTTAATGTACGTGTTTTCTTCAAATTTTATACAATAAAACCTCTCTAAAGCGACCAGTCACGGTTCCACGAAACACTGGTCGTTTAGAGAGGTGGTCAATTAATAGAAGAAACAGTTTAAAGCAGTAGTTTTGAATGTTATACACATTAAACAGTATTGTCTAAAGAAAAATAAAGAATTGAACAATTTAAATGTTTTATTTTAGTTTTAGAATGTATGTAAACGTGAAGGAAAATGTAGTAACTAATTACAGTAACTGTATTAACTAAGTACCAGTACTATACTATACAGTACGCTACAAATAATAACCAAGTACAGTAAATGCAATACTGCAACTGTATTTTGCTTTGCAGATTTCATATGTAATTGTATTTTTTTAAGAATGAAGAAATGTCTTAGATTTTTTAATTTGAAAATTTTTGCAAGAAAACTTTTATTTCCAAACAAATTCTCAGTTTGGAAAACAATGCACTAATGTTTTCATCTGAAAACCACTAAATTTTTATGATCTGTCAATTCTCTTTAATGTTTGTTGCAATGATAACAGTATTTGTAAACGAGACATTTCTTAAAGTGTGGTTGTTGAAAAGTAAAAAATGTAATTTAAATGAACAAATTTTAATTGGTCGAAATTCAAATAGTGATCGCTCAGGAAGGTAGGCCGGTCGGTTAATGGATGTATTATTCGTATTTAACCAATGAAATAGAATTCTGTTTTAGACAAAAGTGACCATGTGGGAGGTGGTCGTTAAGAAAGATTTTACTGTATTATATTTAGAAGTGAAGTATAAAAACTAGTTCGGTTGAATGATCATTCTGTGATATGAAACTAAATTATGTATCGATACTAATGATGCAAGATAATTAAAAACCTGAAAAAACTTACATATATGTTCTATATTTTTATAGGTAGGTACTTGGGGTTTAACGAGGGCATCGACTGGCTTTTACAGCTATGTCATTTGGCCCTCAGACTTTATTTAAATCAG
>JAQIWH010004310.1:0-17358 GCA_034695005.1 Cryptops parisi | reverse complement strand
TCTTTTTTTATATACCCCCCCCCCCCCCCCACCTCCCTTTTCCCTGATCCCCTTTGATTTTCCTTCGACCTCGTCCTTTAGTCGGCCATCTGTCCTTCACTTTAATAAAATACAAAAAAACTGAAACAAAAATAATAAAATTGACAAAGTGAATCGTCGTCAATGTCGTCGCCACCACGACAACTCTATCGGTGAGGGGGTAGAAGCTCCGTGCTATATAAGTGTGCGTCCGGCCTTATGTACAACTCTGTGCTGCCAAACTTTACGCTGTGTATCGAAGCCATCTGCATTTAACACCAAACCAGTTGGGTTATTAGTATACATTAATTAGTTGGTTTTTTTATATATAAATTAGTTTGGTTTTTGAATTTTAGATATACGTAGATTTAAGTGTGGTAAAAAATAGCCAACTTTATAAAATTTTGGGATCTCCGCTTTTAATCCTTTTCTTGCACGCAACGTCTATGAAATGTCCATAGGAATAAAATGAAAAACGGCAACGGAAGGATTGAAAGCACTGAAAAATTTAGCAAAGCTACTAAATTTAATAACTATGTAGAATCCAATTTTAGAAACGAAGATCACAAATAATGCTATACCTATTTTGTAATAGCATTTGTATTATAATTTTTGTTTTAAAAGACAACAATTAGCTATACAGCGTAACAACAAATGGATATTACGGAGACTATTTTGTAGTTTTTCATTGCAAATTTTTATTTTATCAATATTTTTTTTTTGTAGCTTGACTGAAGTGGGTTTACAAAAACAAAGTTGGCAGTTCTATAGACTAGGTGTTAAACCTGTTGGAAGAAATACTAATAACAAAAGATGGCAGCACAAATACAAACAAAAAACATAAACAAACAAAAAAGAGCGAGAAACTCTGTTTTCAGGACAATTTCTCCAGAAACAACAAAACCAAACGGTACCTTCTTATTATAAATTTCAAAACATTTGATCACGGTTCTTGTTCGCTATCAATTTATATTTCATCCTTTCCCCCCCCCCAAAAAAAAAATAGTAATTTTAAATTTTTTATTGATTTTTCTTGTCTTTTTTTTTTATATCACGATTTTTTGATTTTTTTACTGTTATCAATTGACATATTATAATTTTTACTTTTTCTTTTGTCAGTTACATAGGCATATGGGCATTTTTAGTGTTCGAAACAGCAGAGACGGCGTACAATCAATTTAAATATGTGTATATCGTAAAATACGTATATCGACATTTGGCTCAAGTTTCTAAAAGAGGTAAACTGATTTTCATTTGTAGGTTATGATTATGACCTACTGATGACAAGTTTCGCTTTGAAAATTATAATTTATGGGGATTTTATATATTTTTGCATTATAACGTTTATATAAATAACTGGTTAAAATTAGACATCTTTTTTCAATGGTTTTGTAAATGACAATTGACCTTGATTATTTTACACACTGAATTCTAATCATGTACAATATACCTGTACAGTATTTTGATTTTCAGGTGACTATGGTTTATATCGATTAGTTTTAACATTAATTTAATCATGATGTAAGCTTGCAGCACGTGATTGTTTTAACTAAAGTGAGGTGAGCATTGTTTCAAGACTTTGCGACCAAGGCCCCCGTAACTCCAAGCCTTTTGCTGCTTGCAGTTACGACTCTTCCCCTCCCCAGAATTTAGTCTTCTCATTGTTGGGTGATACCAATACGAGTAGGATATACATGCCGTTGTGTTACGTTCTCATTGTTTAAAAGGGAAGTAAGCTTAATGTATTGTACGTGACGTTGCTTGGGAATACCGATTGAAGGGCTCGGAGCAGTAACCGGTCAGATCCACTTTTTGCCGAAAACCATTTTTTTTCAATGGAGATAATTGTTTCGAAATTCTGCGTCGTTTGGAGCAAGAAACAGGTCAATCCGATGTTCAGATAACGAGATATTATCATAGATGACGTTGGCAGTCACTGTTGGGTGCACTGGCCAAATTAGTTCCATAGCTGTCCGGTAGTTTTTTATTATTTGTTGTGTACTGATTTGAGAACAAACAGCAGACCGCTCTATTCTACATTTTTTTTTGCTGTGGAAATAAATATATTACCAGTCAAGTAATTTTGGTCAAACATGTATAAGTGATATTTACATATCTAAATGATTTATTCGAATCAATTTGCATATTTTTTTACTGATCAAAACAATTTTTGTCTTTACTGTAAAAGTTTAAAAAGTGGAGCTGAGTTACTGCACCGAGCCCTTCAATTGGTTATACCTGTAGCACGTGTCCATTGTTTAATACAGTGAACATAATGAATACAGCACACGATCAGTGTTCAAATGCGAAACATGCTTGAGGCAGCGTGACTTTGCATTGTTCGAGTATTTTTTAAAATTAATTAACTTTTTGTTTAATGAAACACAATGCGCATCTAAAAAGATAAACTAACGATTTAAGATACGAGATTTTAGTCAGAGCTTTGAAACGTACGTAAAGAAAGAAAAATGAGCATTAATATTAATTCGTTTATGTTAATGTGGTGTGAAATAAGATTAATTCCGATTCAAGCCATGCGTTGAAAAATGGAACTAGCGTTTAGTAAGAAGCAGGATCAAAAAACCGGGTTCATCATAATTTATATCTTTTCCCTAAGGTGCTGGCATCTATCTTGGAATTGAAGGGTTAACGTAAATCAAAATTGGGATCGATGAATTTTATACGCTACCAACCGCATAACCCATTAGATGATGATGATGATTATATCCAAGAAATTGTATATGAAATAAGAGAAACCAGGCCAGTTTTGCTTATATTTTTATTTTAGTATTAGTTTCTCCATAAACAACCTTAATTTATAAGAAACTAAGGTTATCAACTTTATTGGTTTTTTTGTTCTCACACTATATTATAATAGGAAGCTAAGATGGAATGTTTTTGTTGCAGTTGACAAAAATATCGATAATGTTTGTTGATTTTAGTTTAAGCGTGGTTGATGTCGTCAACCCAAGTTGCTACTTCAGTGTTGTAAACAGTCACTTGAGAAATATTAAGGCGTTTGTCAATATTAGCTCGTTCTTTTAACATCAAGACATAACACATCGTGGTGATGTGTTATTTGGGAAACTGGTAGTGGTGCGCGTGTCAAGTTGACAACACCGTTAGTGGACGTTTATACAGGGTGTATGAAATCTATTCTTGTTGGAAACATGTTCTCGTAGTAAGTGATCGGAAAAAAAATAGAGTAAACTGCATTCTTTTAATCGACCAGCCAATTGATACCGGTGTCGAAAGTCACTTTATTATCTTTTGTTAATGTTTTCAAGAATATTTAAATACTTTATACGAGGTTATTTAAATATGATGAATTAAGTTATAAGTGAAAATATGTAAAAATTTAAAATAATTACATATAAAAAAGAACATCTTTGGCGTTCTTCTTGGAACTTCTTCTTGGAACGTTTTGGAAAGTTCACTATTGCAACAATTGAATTTGTTTCATCCTGTACGTTTACTATTGATGTGGAGTCGATGGTTTAGCCAAAAAAATGTCGATTATTTTTTTAAATATATACAGTATATGAAAAGTAATCTTCATTCTTTGGAGTTGACGTTTTTTCTGAGAACTTGGATCTATTGGGAATATTTTTCCGAAGTTCTGTCTTGCGAGAATGAAATTTGTTACACCCTGTACGATAACTATTAGTGTATAAGCAGCGATATAGTCAAAGAAGTGTAATTATTTAAAAATATATATATAAATATTATATATATACTTCATTTATTTATTTTATTACTTTGACGGCCCGTGTGGGCCAACTACATATATATAAATTTATTTTCATTCTTTGAAGTTGGGCGTTTCTTTTGGAACTTATTTTTCGTGGTACTTCTTGGAACATTCTACCCTACGAGAAATGGAATTTGTTACACCCTGTACGTTAACGATATAACCAACCTTAGTATGTAAGCAGCGATATAACCAACTAAGAGTTTGTTATTTAAAAAAAAACTATATAAAAAATAATTTTTATTCTTAGGAATTGACGTTCTTTATGGAACTTGAGAAGTTCCACAATGAGAATTTGTTACACCCTGTACGTTCACTATCGTTGTACGAGCGATGATATAGGAACGATATGTTGGTTTTACTCGGTAGTAGTAGCGTTTTTACTACGTGTAATAGGGTGTGTGGTAAGCTTGAGTTGTGGAACATTCCCATTTTTTCGTCCGATAAAGATGATAAGCCGAAACGAAGGTGATAGTCGTCGTCGTCGTGTTGTTACACCAACCACTACATTCCATCGGAGAATTACCTTTTAAAAGAGTTATTTTTCTACCGAATAAACTTTTGTTTTGTTTGTTTGTTACGATTGTAGAAAGATGTGCTCTTCCGCCATTATCTGCTAATGACATCGTAAAACAGAACAAAGCGCTCTTAGTTCTACAATCTGATTGGTCCTCTCTTTTGCAGTTTGTTTTTTTAAAACAAAACAAAACAAAAAAACAACAACACACTTTTTGATGAAAAATGGAATTAAAGTGCATAGAATTCAACGTGAATGAAAGGCAAAAAAAAAAATTGTTCGTAAATCAGATAGAAAATTTCGTCTCGAAGCAAAAATACGTCAGAGACAGTCCTAGTCTTTTATCTTTTAGTTTTGTTTGGGTTTTTTTTTTCCAAGAAAAAAGTTCAAAGAAAAGAAATTGACTAAAGGTAAGAAAAAAACGGTTCGGTCGATTGATAGTAAATACCAGTAGGTTTTCTTTTTATTTAATATAGTTTCAAAAGAAAAAAAAAATGTTTTTCTCGGGGGTGAATTTTCTTGGAGTTGAGAGTGAGATAGTTCACCACAAGTAAACAAATTGTCGAATTCTTCCTCTGAGATTTTTCTTTTTCGTTGGATTTCTTTTTCTTTAGATTTTCTTTTTTTTTGTGGTGTTTTCTTTGTTTTCATTGAATAAATAGTAAGATAATAGTTACTGTCGATTGTGATAGAAAAGAAGAAAAATCGGGTTTTATCGTTGGGTTTGGAATTTTACAATTGACAAGCGTCGGTAAGGTAATCCAATTACAAGACGCAGCTTGCTTCACTGGCTTTTTCGTTCTTCGTTTTGCTTGATTTATAAATATATATATTTATACATATATATATATATATATATGGGTTGAGGGGGTTTTAAAGGTGAACATTTTACTATTTTTATACATATACAGTATCCTTCCTTCTTCTTTTCCACTCTTTCGTGTTTCATTTCGTGGCTGGAAAAATTAATCTCAATTCGCTCGAGACTTTCTCTTGAACCAATGAACACAGGCGTCTAATTTTATATACCTTTTTTTATTATTATTATTTTTTTTCTGGGGAGAAGGGTTACGTGCATTTTTCGAACGAATTAGTTGATGAAATCTAATTTTGTCTAATGAGTTTTATGTTTGGTGTGGTAGACACTACCATGTTTCTTCTTTTCTGTGTGTGTTTTTCGTTCATTTTTCTTCAAAAGCCATTTTCACTATTGGTAGCAAATCGTTCGTGTCGAAGAATGGGTTAAGTTAATCGAGAAACGTAATTAGAAGATGGGCAAACATCAGTGTAGATAGGAATGTTGAAATGGAAATGAAGTGAATACAATTCTCTTTTAGTTTTTCTCGAAATTTTTATTATTATTATTTGGTTGGGTGGAACGAAATTTTGACATGTTGCCATAACGATCGTGATTGCAAATTGGAAATTGGATTTTTTAAACGAATTTAAAAAAATTGAATGAAATCCGAATTTATATAGGGTGTACCAAAAAACGTCAGGCCCATAGGACACGTATATTAATGCAGTGGAATCCGGTCACTTTGAAACTAGTGCACTTTTTTGTTTTTTGTATTATCATTATTGTTTTGTGTTAGGACAAAATAAATTCAATAATAATAACCGGCTGATAACATTAAACAATGGATAAATAACATCAAACAACGTTTTTACGACCGACTGATTATGATTTAACAGCCGATGGATAACATTATCCGTGATTATAAATAAAATAATTCCATTGTACTATAATTTTCTTTTAATTAATTATATTTTTAAAATGTAACCCCCATGTATTGCATTTAATTAACTATTGATATATGACATAAAAAAGGGCAAGTGGTTTTTTTGTGCATACTCTTCGTATAGGGGCCTGTTTTTTGAGACACCCTGTATCTGGTAGTTTAAACTTGTCAATAACTATTTTTTTATGTTTTAAACATACAGTAACGTGTGAATAACAAGCTATAAAATTTTTACTTTAAATTTGCAAAACAAGAAATAATGCAATCCGATATAACGGAAAATTAAAAGTATGAAGCATTTGGTTATGGAACACGGTTTTATTAGTTTTTCTTTTTATATATAAATATATGGGTATTATTTTTTATTATACCTTATTTTAATTAAGTTAAAAATCTACGGGGGTTGTTTTTGTTTAATTATCGTTTTATCTCATTTAACACAATTTGTTTGGTGGAAACTACCGTGTTAATGGAACTTTACTTTTTTTTAGAGAAAAAAACAACTTAAAATTTGAACTGTTTCATTTGGTTTCGATGTTCGAGTTTTACATACATTTTTTGAGGACTTTTCGGTGAAAAAAAAATCCGAGTTAAGTTATTACCTTTAATTACATTCACCATGTGCACATGGAAAACGACGAAGGAAATTAATTTTTCATATTAATGTACATTGGTTCGGAAATGAACGTTGACATAAACGTTGACAAATTGGTTCAGTCAAATTACATTTTTTATTACTTTTTTTTCCTACGATTATTTTTTTCATAGTAAGTAATATAGATGTTTTTCTGTTAAAATAAAAAAAAACACATTATTTTTATTTTAAAAAGTTTAGTTTATAAAAACAAAGTTTTAATAAACATCTCTGGATGTTTATTTTATTTGGTGGTGATGAGAAAAGCCAACACGATGATGAGGTTAATGAAGATGTAAATAAAGTCGAATGGATTTTCCTCATGTGTTTTCAATTAGACCCCCAGGTGGTCGTAATTTTCTACAGAACTTGTAGATAAAGTTTGAGATATTGGACCACAGAAACCGACGAGTCGAGTTGTTTAACATGGCACTTTACCAATTCTATCCTATACGAGCAAATTTTGCTTATTTCCGTTTTGGTCTCTTCATTTCTTTATAAAATTGCATCAACACTAAAGGCTTGTTTACACGTTGGTAGTTTTGGCGATAGTCGCTGTCATGACAGCGACAACTATCTTCGTGTCAATGAGGACTTTATATACAATAATATCCAAAATATTATTGAAATGCTTGTAAATAGCCCGTTAAAAATGACGGGAAAGCTATTTATTCATTTAACTCATATTGCTTCGCAATATTTGTTACAGTTAAAGTATCGATTTCGGTACGAGTTTTGGTATTTTCACACATGGTGAGGTGGTGCTAGTAAAAACAGTGACACTGCCACACAATAGAAATTTCTAAAAGATTCTCGAAAGTTCTAGAATTTTTTCTTTATGCCCAGGTGCAAAAGAAAGAACCACGTGATGTTTCTTGTCCAGTGGCTATAACTGGTAAGGAGAAGGAGGAGTAGGAGGGGAAGGAAGGTCGTGCTCTTTTATTAGTAGGATATTTTAAGAAAAATATTAAAGTTGACTTCAAACATCATTGACCCGAAGATGACTGTCAACAGTCGCTGTCATGACAGCAACTATCGTCAAAACTATCATCGTTTAAACTTGCCTTAAAAAAAACAAAAACATAATTGATTCTAAAGTATCACTGAACGGAAATTAATGAAACTAATTTGCGAATAAAATTTCCGAAAACTAATTGTTTTGGTATATTTGAAAATTAATCATAATAATTTTAATTTTGTAATTTTTATAATTTATTAATAATGATGATGTGAGATAAAAAATTTCTTAGGGGAAGGGAGGTTGAAATTAATTTGCAAATGAAACTTGGGAAATTTTTTATTTTTTATTTTTTTGAGTGTATTTGAAAATTAACCCTTTTTTAATTTGGTACATTTCACATATTTTGGTGAATAAAAGTCAGATTGTTTGGTACCTTGAAAAAAAAATTGGTATTGGTGTACTGTACTTAAAAATCGGTATACTCGATTTTGTTTTGGTATCATCCAGGTTTAATTTGATGAATTTCATATAAAATAATGTAAAAAATAAAATAAAAAACAAAATTTGGGGGTTAAAATTTATATTTAAAAAGTATTGGACGTCGTCTCTGCTTTCTGTGCTTATAGTTATTGCTCCAAAAAAATTCTTGCGCTTTTGAAGAAGTTTGTCTATGGGCGTTTGGAAGAAGACATTTCTCTCTAAGAAAACGATGATCAGGATGGGGGAGAGTAAATTGATTTGTGAAATTGAGTGTAAATTATACATAGATACGTGAGAGTGATAGATCATCGTCGATTAGAAATGAATTGTCACTTCTTCTTTATCTACGTGCCCGTTTAGTTCATTCTTCTCTACTATATTTGAAATATATCTTTATCTCTTTAAGAGCCAAAGTTCTTCTCATTCTGTCCAAAGAAATTTTAAAAAACTCCAGATATACAAACTATCTCAGGTCGCTATCAAACTCCGAAGCATCTTTTCTCTTTGTATATTTCTGATAAAAAAATTCTTATAGGTCTGTCGAAGCTTTTGAAACGAAATAATACTGATGATGACAAATTATAAGAAAAATGACAAAAAAAATTCTATATTGTAGACTGAAAAAGAAAATTCTTGAAAAAAAAAATTGCTTTTTTTTTAATATTATAGTTATATAAAAAAATTATTTTATTGTCATTTTTAATTTTTTTAAAATTTTTATTTAGATTATATTTTTTAGAAATTCATTTTTTTTTTGTCAAGTTGATAAGGATACTCTGCGAGAAATTAGTAGAATGCTATATTTTATAATTTTTAAATAAATGAGTATGGAAATTATGGTCTGAAAGATTGGGTTTGAAATATTATTATATAGAAAAAAATTTATTATAATTTTAGTTTTAGAAAAAAAAAGTTTCTGATCAATAAAAAATACAAATTCCGAACAGGGAATTTTGTAAATCAATATGAAACTTTTCTCATATCAAAGATTTCAAATTAATTTTTTCAATTTTTGCAGACCAAACTTCCATAGAAATCCTATGGTCAAATGAGATTAAGTTATTTATTATTTTTTGGGTTAAAATATTTTATATTTATGCGTTCTTTCATCTTCAAAATTTTGCTACCAAAAAACAAGTGCATCACACATTTCTATACTAATCTTTATTATTATTATTATTTTGATTATTATTATTATTTCACATTTTTTAATAAATCTGATTAACTACTTATTATCATTCCTCTTTCTAGTCATAATACCTGTTTTTTGAGAGAAAGATAAATTGTAGACGATTATTAAAGCGAAAAATGGGTATGCGATGTAGTTAACAATTTTTTTATATATATAATATAATATATATAAATACTATATATTAGACTTGTTTTTTGTTTTTCTTTTCAATGACTTTTTTCCGAAACAGTTTTCTGTAATTTTTCACAAAAGAACTTTGCGTTTTTTCCGTCTTTTTAATTACTCATTGGCAGAGCAGACTTTTATCACGTGATCATAACTTTCTATTAAAAATACTTGGAATAGATGCAAAAGTCAAATTATATCTTGTTTCTAGGGACTGGAAAAAAAAAATTATTGCAGTAAACTCATTTTCTACTGGAATAAACAAAAAACCACGTGGTGTACTTATTTGCCCATTCAACATTTATACAGGGTGTTCCAAAAACAAATTGATATTCAAACTTATAACATTATTCTATAACATGAGTTCCAGTGCTTTCTTTTCATAAAAACAGTCAGATGATAAGCAACATCAATATCGATATAAATATCGATGAAAATCTAAAATATCGATAAGATTTTAAGTTCAAGTATACGCGTATGTTCTTGTATATCCACGAAATTGCAGCGCATTGCAGTTCCATAACAATATTTTTGGTTCATTAATATACTGTGTATGTCAGTTAAAATACGAATTTTGTGAAAAACCAGTTTTGACTAGTCAAAAACTCGAATTAACTGTTCGCTATTTGAATAGTTAGAGCGTTTGGCGGCCTATGGCGGAATTACCTAACCCAACCTGAATCGGGTTTTGACGACATACGGATTTTCACTGGTTTGGTTTTATATACGTTCAATACATTATTGAACGTATTTAGATGACAAGTGTACAAATTTTATCATTGTAATGTTTGCTGGTTATAAAAACTGTTTTTATGTTTTTAGAACACCCTATTTTTATTGAAGAAATTATTTTCGTCTCAATGTTTCTTGGTCACCATTAATTTTTTTATTCTTTACTTGGTTTTATTTTATTTTTTTTCAAACTAAAATTCATGTTTGAGGTAGCGTACAGTTTGTACGTTTTCTGCATTCCATTTGCGCGGTTTTTCTGTGCCATGAAAGTTTAAATTTACAGGATTGAGAGGAGGAGGAGGAGGAGGAAAAATAAAAATCGGGTGAGTTTCACCATTGCAGAAGTGTTCGGTTTCAAAACTAGGTACGTGAGTTGCATTGACTCGAATCTTGACGATGGTTGAAAGTGCCAAAGGTAACTTAAAAGTAAGGTGGAAGAAAAAATAAAATAAACGAACATGACGAAACACTAGTCTTTCATTTTTTTTCACTAGTTTTTTTTCTTTTTTAACTTTCTCAAATTTCACTTTTTAACGAGAAAGGTGGTAAATAAAGCAAGCTGGTGTTGTTTTTAAAAATGGAACGTTGGTTGCCTTGCATTACAATAACAAGTTGACAAAAACCAACAAGTTACGCACGAAACCAACGTTGTCGTATACAGACAAGCATTTAAATAGGTACTGTAGTGTTTAAATCGGGGCTGCTCAACCAGTCTACTGTGACGTGACCTTCTGTCTCACGCAATTTGACCAGAATGGTCGAATTAATAAAATAAAAATAAAATTTTAGATATGGCAACTCGGCTATTTGTTGACAATTGTGACGTCAGCTTGTTCCCCAACTCATTAAAACTGGTTGGCAAGAAGCTTAAGTCGCAGTTGTCTACAAATTGCTTCACTTATCCATGACTCGCTACACTAAAAATTGCGTGTTTTAAGAGATGCTAAATTCTTTAACTGAGGAACGTGTTTATCATTTTGTTTCCTCTTATAATCCTGATTTATGAAATAATTGCCAAGTCGGCGCAACGTTACAAATATCATTAATGTGTAGGCCAACTGTATTATTTATTACCGGTACAACCTTTTAGTTAAATTTGCCTGTTCATTGTGTGTGTGTGTGTGTGTGTGTGTGTGTGTGTGTGTTTACTGTATGTGTGTGTGCGCGCTTCAACATGTTTGCGGTTTATTTTGACTAACTTCCCGATATGCTAGAAAGTTGAAATTTGAAACGTAGACACAGTCCGCGGTACATTTAAAGCTATTAAATTTTCACGGTTTAATGTTCGTCAATTTAAAGAAAATGTCACGTGAAGGTGGACTTTTTCTCGTAGAGCGTTGCTGACGCTAACGACCACCTACTTAATTTCAAGCATTTTTAAGCCAAATCAAGTTTTGTTATATTTAACATACATACATACATACATATACATGGTGAGGCAAAAGACTGGTTACAGCTAAATATTGCAAAAACTATTAATCATTCCGATTGAACTATTGTAATATATGTCGGCCATGGGCTATCCAATGACGTCACCGAAAGTGACTTTAAATGTCAATTTCAAGATCATCCAAAGTTAATTTCTTTAATATGCAGCTCACACTCCATATGTGATTTGGAAAGATGAAGGTATTCACGAAATAATGCCAAACAGATCGAAAATCGACCAGTAAAAACGGAAGTTAACGGACCTGAAACGGAAGTTACAGGCTAAAGAAGTACAGTAGTATAAGAAAGCTAGCAAAGGCAGCCACAATAAACAGCCTACTTGACAATGTATTAGAAAAAAGGGGTGAAAAGGTTTAGGAACACCTATTAGCCTGATGCATTAGCACCAGGCCTACCATAATATTGGCCTACCTCAGCTTAACAGGTTTTCCCACACTTTTTTCACTTTTCCGCTTCACCACAGGTTAAAAGGTTGTACTAAAAAAGTCGGTTTTTTTTCTACTATTGTTTTCAATTTCATTATACATGTTTACAGTTATAATATTTTGCTTGTTTGAAATTTATTATACGAAATACAGTATATGTTTGTAATTTTGAAACAATACTTACTTTGGTCCTATTGACAGTGGCGTTACTAGGGGGTGCTAACCTCACAGAGTAACAGCATCAGGCGGAAGGAACATCAAAATAACTATAAAAAAAGGTGTTCAGTGTTTCAGAAGATACTAAATTATTTTTCAAAAAATATTCCTACATTTAGTTACTACAAAATTATTTTTCATAAGCTCAGCTTAAATGTACTTTATCAAAATATCTACAGTACAAGGTTAAAATTCTATGCTGTAAAATTGTATTCACTATATTTTTCACCATTATTATAGCTATAACTATGTTATGCTGGAAAGCCTTCGAAAGCTGTAGCAATGCGCTGTGCTAGCTGTGCAAGCTGTGGCAATGCATTGCAAAGCTGTGTTATACAGAAAAGCTAAAAGTGTTTACTTTGAAAACTATTTCGTTGTAAATGAGGTGATTAAATCACGTGATGCAATTAAATAGACTATATTTCTTATTAAGTTCTTTGATGACATTTTAGCAGAAATAGCAGGTGCTATTAAAAGAAGTGTCTCACGTATTTTTAGGTGCTACACGTAATTTTCTAATGTGCATGTTTATTAGCACACAACGCTTCGAATAACCGCTAATCAAGGTTTACACCATGCGGTGGGGGTGATACCGTGAGTTACCAGACTAAGTGACACCAACCTGTTAACGTCACTGCTTATGGGTGTATTTAATATACGTTTAACTGATTTGTAACCTCCCCCCCTCCACATGAGTAACCGATCGTTCTACTAAAAACATCAACTCGCATTTACAGAAAGGTTGAGCAGTACCAATTTAAATTCAAGTTTTTGTTAAACCTCAAGCTTATAAGTAGGCTTAGAACTCATAAGTGTTGTTTTTCTTATAAATCATGGCTAAACTCACAAAATCATTCGTGTATATAAATCATGTGTGTGTAACTCGTAATGTACTCGTATGTAACGCGATTTGAATTTCAACAATGGTTGAAATTTGCAACGCAAGACTTTATAAGCGAGAATTTATGATAGGTCACGTGTTGCTAACTCGTATAATACAAATTATCAACAGTGGCGTGATGCTATAACACGTGATAAATTTCTCGTTTAATCGTGCGTGAAATTGCACGAGACCATTGTTGAAATTAAAAACGCGTTACAGACACATGACAAAATCATAACTAAACTTTAATTTTTTCACCCTCAAATACACAATGAAGATAAAAATAAGGTAAGAAACAACCACGAGTATTCGCTGTTTAGATAAGCGTTTCGATTGTTAAGTGCTGGTCTCCACGTTATCCATCTTCCACAATAAATCAGAAACAATAAGTTTTAGGTTTCAGTATCTAATCGCAGTTTCAGTATTTGAGCTTTTAATTTTAAAAAAATGGTGTTTCTCTTCCCATTAAAATATCAAAATTAAATTCGTGTATAATGAAATTATTTTTGATAGAATGACAGAAAAATGGGAAACGTCTATAGTAGCACAAAAAATGTTAAATATTGCTTTATATTTATATTTCGAGTTATTAACTACACTATTAAGTGTTTATCGCCAGCCCATCAAAATATTGCTTTATATTTATAATTCGATTTAAATTAGTTTATTTCACCAACAGCTGGCGCTAACAGCGTCATCCGGGTCATTGAAAGTATTAAAAACAAAGCGGATGAAAGCGTCAGCAACACCTTACGACACACGGAACCTGGTTAAAATTGCCATTTACGATTTGAAACATTGAAAGTTTTCTAAAACCGTTTAAAACTCTACGCCAAGTTGAATACAAGATTAGATAAGAACTTTGTTTAATAGCGTTGTTGTTTATTTGGTGCACTCCAGTGAATGTGCACGGAAGGTTGCAAAAACGACTTTTTACGTGCCATTAGCACCGAATTGACCCGACATTGAGCCCTCAAAATTTGATAGATTCAATTATCACACATGACTAAACTGTGTACCAAATTTGAAGTCCCTATGACACACGGAATATGGTTAAGATTGCCATTTACGATTTGAAAACATGAAGTTTCAAATCGGTTGTAATAAGGTTGTAATGAGAACTTCGTTTATTAGCAATCTTACACTGCAGTGAAGTGACTCAGTATTTTAGTTTCAGGTTTCAGTATTTAATCGCAGACTATATTTTAGCATTTAATTTTAAACAATGGGTTTAAGCCAAAGCCAGCCAATCAAATAATTGCTTTATATTTATATTTCGTTTTAAAGTTCTGTATTGTACCAACAGCAAGCGCTAACAGCTTCATTTGAGCACAGGCCTGCCAATCAAAAGCTTTCTATTTCCCGACATCCAATGGTTTTGAGCACTTAAAAGCTGCATGCTTCTTATTTTATTTTCGTTAACTGATTGTAGGCTAACCAAGATCGAAACTCTAAAAACGAACTTTAAAAAATGAAACATGTTAAAACATTTTTTACGGTCAGTGAAGTTAAATAAAAGGTTGTAAAAAATATGATTCCATCACTAAAAATTATGTAACAACAGCTGTCTTGCTTATGGCGCTCCATTTTGACATAACCACCAGAGGGGAATGCTACGTCGATATCCAAAGTTTATTAGTAGTTTCTGAGCAATTGATGTACATAGGCCTACATAACAACAGTTATGTCTCGATTATGGCGCCCCCTTTTGGCACAGGCGTTTCAAAATTATGTGGGATCACGGAACAAAAATTCCAAGTCGGTCCTTCAAGTTTTGTTTCAATCGGACAAGCAGTTTATTAGTAATTGGTGAAACTCTTAAACAGTTATGTCTCGATTATAGCGCCTCCTTTTGGAATAGGCGTTTAACATTTTTGTGGAATCGGTGCCTCCTTTATTCTAATAATAAAGGAGGCACTGGTGGAATCCCCTGTGAGGTATTACAAGTTGATCCTCCAAGTTTAGTCCCAATCGGACCAGCGGTTTATGGATGATGGATGTGCATAAAGTACATAAAAAAATACATACACGTCGAATTGTTAATCTCCTCCTTTTTGAAGTCGGTTAAAAAAATTGTTTTTGCAGACATTTCTGAATTTGCCGAAAAATCGATATTGAAATTTCAGGCGGTATTAACACACTTATAAACAACCTACATTCGTGATGATGAATCTTGTCGATTTATTAACAATGATTAAAGACCAAAACGGTCGTACTTTTCTTGCAATACGTACACGTAATGACCGCCATATCGGTTTTTAATAGACGGCATATAACCAGTTTCACTCGACAGACTAAGACGAATCCATAAGCACCTCATTCATCAACATTCATCGCGTCGTTTAGCTTATAGGAGGGTCTAAAAAATAATTGATATATTGCATGTAGCGTTCGCCATATTAGTTTTTCGTTAACAAAGTATAGCCAAATTGACTCAAGAGACTAAGACGAACCCATAGACACCACATACATCAGACTCCATCAAGCCGGATGCATGTAGGAAGTGAGAAACCAGCAATACATACATACATTGCATGCATGCACGCATACAATGCACACACATACACACATCATACATGATGTATGATGTAAGCTGTATTGGACCAAAAAAGCTGTCACCAATGTTCATTACTAATTTTGAGGTGCTGAATATGAAAATGTCAATAAAATTTTCCGATTGACTCTTGTTCAGGAAATACAGAGATGGACATTTATAAATGACTCAGTCCACTATGAATGAATGAATAGGTGACCTTTTTGCCAACCTGTATTTCAAGCGAAAGAATACATCGAAGGAGCTGGTTGAGAACATGTTGTCTTTGTACAGTATCACAATCTTGGCTGCAGTACAATCCTTACAAAGGAATGCAGAAAGATCCACTTTCTGCATTACTGTCAACTGCGGTTCTATAAGTGATGACGATGAGCATGGTCAACGTTTTCATCAAGATATTGCAACGATGGACAAATAATATCAGGGAAACTGGTTCACTTCCATGTTAGCTGATTATTGTTGGACTAGCTGTGAGCCCGTGCTAGCAGCACGGAAAAGTTTGGAAAAAAAAAGGGAGAAAATAGAACAATAAAAATGTATTAAATAGACTAGTAAATAGCCCGTCAAAAATGACGGAAAAGTTATTTATTCATGTAGCTCACATTGCTGCGCAATATTCGTTAGTTATTATTCGCAATATTCGTTACAGTTAGAGTATTTATTTTTTATTTCGGAATTTTCACACACGGTGGTGCTGGTGAGGAAGCACACGCTTGTAAAAATGTTTTTTACTGGAAGCAAGGTTGTTTCTATAGAAAAACCTTGCTGGAAGCATTCAGATGCCAGCTGCATTAAGAATGAATCACGTGATGTTCCTATAACTGGTGAGGAGGAGGAAGATTTTGCATTTTATAATTATTAGATAAATTATCAAAATACTAAAAAAAAAAAAAAAGTTAGCTTATACGGATTCGAACTGGCAACCTTCAGGTTGAGAGGCCAATGGGCCACAGGAGCAAGCTTAAAAAAAAGCCTTCTATATAAGTTGCTAAATGTGTTGTTTAGCACGCCCCACTCCCAATTGGGGCCAAACATGGGGGGTTAAAAACCTAAACAAAAACACCCCATGACATAGAGCCATGCCATGATATGACCGTCCCTTTATGGGACGTTGGCCAACTGGGAGTATTTTTCAGTAGAATGTTTCCTTCCTTACAATCAAGCATATTTTTTTACTACTAAATTCAAACTTGGGAACTTTTTACTTCAAAGTTAAAGGAATATACTCGTACACAACTGTACGAGTGGCAGTTAGTGAGTTAAATACCAACTGCTAAACTTGAGAAAAATAAAGGCACTTTCGAAATCACGTCAATGTTATTTTTCTGTCAATTTTCATCTTTTATCTTTTTTTGGTCAAAGGCATTCATGTTCGATTGCAATCACCTTTGAAATTTTTACTGTCAAACATTTGTTGTTATTTCTTAAATTTTTCCCATTAAACACTTTCAAAGAACGATGTTCTTTTTTAAAGTTTTTCAGCAAAATTAATGGTAAATAAAATATAATAACAACTTAGTGGGTTATTTTGGTGTCAAATTAACTTTTTGTGATTTTTGTCATTTATTATACTCTTTATATTAGCTTCACTTGTGAGTGAGTGAGTGTGTGAGTTTCTACGTATAAAAACAAAACTACT
>JAQIWH010004309.1:0-17359 GCA_034695005.1 Cryptops parisi | reverse complement strand
TTTAGAAAGTTGTAACAGGTTGTGTCTTTCTTTATTCAAGATCCTGCATTCATTTGTCACTTTTAACCTGTTTATTCTGTGATTCACTTCGAGTTGAACGTGACGATTGTAAACATTGCAACAACCCTTTGTGTTTAACCACGTTGTCCGTGAGATATCATCATCGCTGTTTTGGAGATCGTCGTAATTTGGATTGGATGACCAAAATATCTTCGTAATTACTGAGTAAGTATTATTTACCGGTTAAATTACGTATCATTCTCTTCCATTGATTCCTACATAGATATATTAATTACGTAAATACATTTATAAAGATACTACGTAGCTGTATGCTTGTCTTACGAGACACGCAAGACAAAATCTTACTAATTTTTGTTTTGTTTAAGTTCAGGCTCAATGAACAGATTTTCTTTTGTACGGTACTGTATTTTTGAATGACATTAACTAAAAGATAAAACGTTTTATTTTGAGTGACAAATGCCAGTAAAATCCTTTTGAGTTGTTGACATGTTTGGTATGGAACTAGTTTTGGATTGGCCATCATAACATTTTTATGACAAATATGACACATTTTTACAAAAATATCTTCATGTATTCTATGATTATGAATGTCCAACCACATTCTCCCTGCCACTTTAATGCCTTGTGTTTCTTGAAATGAGACATAAAGCTTTTTATATGGAACTTTTTTTTAACAAAAAAACGTTGGTAATCTTAAAGTTGTAATACTATAACAAAACTAGAAATTAACCCTCGTGGTTGGTATGGTAACCACGGGTGTCTAGATTTCTTATAGCTTATGTTTATGCAGCTTGTTCATTGTTGTAATTTAAATTTGGACTTGCTATTTGTCAAAGTGCATAAAGGTTAGACACAAAAACGTATCCATTAACTTTGCTATTTGTGTGATATCTCGGAATTTGTACAAAATCGCAAGCATTTTCTTTCTAGTCATCTAGTACAATGAAACAACAGAGAACCGGAAGGGTTACCTGATATTTTTCAGTGTATTATAGATTAGTTTTAAAATATATGTTGTTGTTAAAGGTGATACATTATAAAGAATGCGGTAAAAGGGTTGCAGCGAATAGTCCTATCTCTATGTACCGTGGGCCCTTGATATTCGCGGAATTTAGTTTCAAGGATTTTCGTAGGAGCTCAAGTCCTTTACATAAATATTGTGATATTTTCTATAAATTATACACATCCTCCCATACAATTTAAATTTTATGTTGACAAACTGTATTGTTTAGGAGGGAATAATGACACGAAAAAATTTGTACAAATTGTCAATTAATGATGAGACGGTACAGCACGATATGTCTACGTATCACTTAATTTGCGTGGTGCCCCAGTGGGTGAAATTCAAGTTATGGTTTATGGAATTTTTCGAAATATCGATTTTTTTCTCAATATATCGATTATGTTTTATTCATGGATGCAAAACTCGCTGATAAGGAGGGCCTCCTGTATTATGTATTCACTGTATTTTAAATTAGTTTTAAAATAGATCTATTGTTGTTATAGGTGATACACTATAACAAAGAACTTTCATGATGGCCAACAATGTGAAATATAATTCTACGGCTATCGAAAATAAGACATTGACCACACTCATTGATGATTTACAACATGTGCCATCCTCGAGTTATGCTGACGTGAAACCACTATTTCACTCAACAGTCTATGAAACTGAATGTGTGGAATCGAAACCGGACAAAAAATTGGTGCTTAGACTGCAGCACAACTGTGAAAGTGAGTCTGGGATTGATCAAAATTTTAAATCTGAGACTTCCATCTTTCAGTTATCTGATCAACCTGTAGTTGTCAAATCTGAATATAAAACAGACGATTCGATGCCACTGATGCCTTCTGAGATACCACATCCTGGTGTGTCGTCATCAGATTGTCATTGTGAACTTTCTACGACTCGAGCCGACGTTGAGATTGAACATATTGTAGATGATCCTTTGATTGCTGAAGTTCTTTATGCAGTTTCACAAAAACCGTTAGAAACTATTGCTTGTGCCCAGCATACAAGGAAAACTGAAACTCGACGATCATTAACTCCGAGTATTACTTTAAACTATGCAACAAAGACAGGTAATGCAGCTGAAAATAATGTTGTGAAGACCGGATCTCATTGTTGTGATCCCAAACTAGTTGATGATGAAAATAAATTGGACACAATTGTATTTAAAGAATGTTCTGTAATTTTAAAACGATTGGATTTGACGACACTCCATAATGAGAACCACAGGAATGAAAACAAATTTGACATACAGTTGGAAAAGCATCAGTCACAGCTATTGTCAAAATTAAGTGACTTGACACACACAGCAAAAAAATCATTTAATCGTAAAAAGACATATGCTAGGAGTGAGACTAGACTTGAACATGAGAAAACTCAGTTTGCAGAAAGACCACACAAATGTTTCACTTGTGAAAAGAGCTATGTGAAAAAATGGCATTTAAAAAGGCATCAAAGTGTTCACACAGGTGAAAGCCTACACAAGTGTTTTACTTGCAAAAAGAGCTTTTATCGAGCTTCAGCTTTGAAAATGCATCAAAGAATTCACACTGGTGAAAAACCTTACGAATGTTCCACCTGCAAAAAGTGCTTCACTGAATCTTCTACATTGAAAAAGCACCAAAGAGTTCACACAGGAGAAAAACCGTATGAATGTTCCATTTGCCAAAAGTGCTTCAGTTTTGCATGTTCCTTGAAAATTCACCAAGCTGTTCACACTGATGAAAAACCTTTCAAATGTTCTACTTGCAAAAAGTCATTCAACTTTGCTGCTAGCTTGAGAACGCATAAGAAAATTCACACTGGTGAAAAACTTTACAAATGTCCCACTTGCAAAAAGTGCTTCACTCAGACAGGCCACTTGAAAACTCATCAGAGTATTCACACAGGTGTAAAACCTTACAAATGTCCCACTTGCAAGAAGTGCTTCACTCGGTCAGATACCTTAAAAAAGCATCAAATAGTTCACACTAGAGAAAAATTTCACAAGTGTCCTATTTGCAATAAATGCTTCATACAGGCAGGTCACTTGAAAACTCACCAAAGGGTTCACACAAGTGAAAAACCCTACGAATGTTTCACGTGCAAAAAGTCTTTTGGTGCTGCACGTTACTTGAAAGTGCACCAAAGAATTCACACAGATGAAAGACCATACAAGTGTCCCACCTGCAAAAGATGCTTCAGAGATATACGTAACTTGACAAAACATCAAAGCATTCACACGGCTGAAAACCTTTATGAATGTTCCACTTGCGAAAAGTCTTTCAGGTTTGCAACCAACTTGAAAGTTCATGAAAGAATTCACACAGGTGGAAAGCAATACAAATGTCCCACTTGCCAAAAATGCTTCATTGGTAATTCAAATTTGAAAATTCATCGAAGAATACACACTGGTGAAAAACCGTATGAATGTTCAACTTGCAAAAAAAGGTTTAGTCAAGCACATTCCTTGAAAATTCATCAAAACATTCATACTGGTAAAAAACCTTATGAATGTCCCACTTGCAGAAAAGCCTTTGCTCAAGCATCAGCATTGAAGTTTCACCAAAGGATTCACGCTGGTGAACAACGTTAAGAATGTTCTAGTTGCAAAAAGTGTTTCAGTTGAGCATCTGACTAGACGGTACATCAAAGAGTACACATAGGTGAAAAACTTGACGAATGTCTCACTTGAAAAAGAGCTTCACTCGAGTATCACATTTGAAAATGCATTCATGTAAAGCTTCACGTTGATGAAAGAAGTTAACATTTGCTTCAGTTGATGCCTCTTCAATTCTACGCAAGGATTATTAAATTCAACCAGTCTTTTGCTTGGTCTTATAATTTGAGCTTTTATCAACATATATTCATGTGAGAAAAAACTGATGGAAACTTTGGGATGAAAAACTTTCGAATATTTTGTTTTTAATAAGGCATCATAAACTCGTAAAAATAAATTAAGTGTTTTGACCTTATATTCAAAAGAAAGTTTATATTTATTGATTGCAACCTAGTTGAGCAGGTTGTAAACTATAGACTGACAGCTTCAAATGTCAAGCATTCTGCTCATTCTCAGGCGACCAAAAGGTCGTCCTAGTAGGCCATACTACGTGTTTGAATCTATACATTGTAGGATGTCACACGTGAAACATTTAATCCACAGGCAGGACAGTGCAAAAAAGATGTGTTTAGTTTGTTTATATTTTTTCCATGTCAAGGTTGCACTTCACTAATCCGAAAATTAACTAATCCATTCAGCGATTGGTATTTATAGTAAAACTTACAGTGCATACTTTTGGTTCATGATTTTTCAATTTACGATGATTACTTTTGGTTCATGTTAAATTTACAGTAAAAATAACAGTGAATACTCTAGTTTATAATTTTTTTACAATTTATCGTTTATTTTGTCATTTTTTCCTTTTCCTAAGCTTCACTGGTTCGGAAAATCCACTAATCCTGCAAATGTTTTGGTTCCCAAGTTTTCCAGATTAGTAAAGTTTCACCTGTAGTGACATTATTATGTCTTGTCATTGATTACACATATGTTCATTGTCTTTGTTCGTGTCATTTTCTTTCATCATGTAGTAAACTCAACTATACATGGTACTGTAAAGAAATCGTTTCCATTTTGGTCATTTCAAATACGTGTAGGCAGTTATTTGGAAAGCGAGCAGTATTAAAAGCAACTTTTTATCCATCTAGATTGGATTAAACTGACTCAATAAACCATACAGTGGCAATGCAATACGTTAGATAAAGGAGGCTTTTTGTGCTCTGGATTCCATGAAACTCCAAATTATTTTCTTCATTTTTCTTTCTGTAAAAGCTGAAATATTTTTAAGGTAATCCATTCCAAAATTGAACTGTTTAAACTAGTAACTGTCAGGATTATAATTATTACATGGAATGTTTAGCCATTTTTGGCAAAATATGAAATAACATTTTTTATTCAGATATTTAGGTTGGTTAAGTTATGATTAGTTTATAATACCCTTTCTAAAAGATTTTTTAGGCTAAATTTAAATTCAATTCAAATTTTTGTCCAACTTAAGTATTTTAATTTTTGGTTATTTGATTTTTACCAAAAAATAGTCAATGCATTATATAGAATGCCTGTATTCTATTCTTTGCTGATAACATGTATATTTTTTTATTGCTATATTTTATATTGTTATGAAGTATGATATTGAACTATTTTTATTGATACAATTTCTTTAAAAAAATAAACGAGTAATAGATTGGTACTTTTCGATTAGACGTCTGATTTCTCTTGTTTTGCTATTTGCTTGTACTTGGTTATGGGTTATTTTGCAGGTTAGGTTAGAGAAAAAAAATGAATTTAATTTTGTTTCCCTAACCTGACCTGCAAAATGAATTCATAAGCAAGTATCGACACAAGAGAGGTCGAGCATCTAACCGAAAAGATGCCCTTAAATGTAAGTTACAAAATACATATTTACGTTTGCAATAAAAATAATTTACTCATTCCTTAAATAATTTTCTGTCATTATATATTGATTTAATGTATATTAGAATTATTTTAGTGGATTTTTACATTTCAATATAATTAAAACGTTTTATTAAAATGTGGGGACATTCTTTGTAAGTTGGTGTGTTTTCCTATTAGCATTGCGTTGGGTTTGACAAAAGTGAAGTGCAATGGGAAAAAATTTCAAACAAGAGATTTCAAACAAAAAGTTGGTGAAGTTTATATTGAATTCGTACAGTATTAATGACCATCATAAATATAAAATCCAGTTGTCTGTACAGTAATGGTCCCAGAAAGCCTTGCGACGCCCCAGATAACATCTCATTAGCCTGCGACATATTTGTACTGTGCACCTTCATACAGATTTCCATGCATTGGCATGTGCATGCTATGTCGTCTGTGGGAGAAACAAAGAATGGGAGAGTGAACATTTCAACAATAACTTGAGTTGCCGGATTTGATTGGCAATGAACCGAGAAATAAGTTTAGCAAGAAAACGTCAAAACAAATGCGCAAGTCGACAGTCACAAACTACTTTGGATTCTATTGGGGAATGGAAGAGTTGTTTTTTTATCATGACTGACCTGACCATCGCTTTCGATGGGAATGGCTTAGACTAGTATTTCTATATTTGATGAGTAAGTGTCATGTAGTGAAATATGTTATCAAACAATAAGACCCACATGATTTAGTATCATACAGTGAAACCCTGCTATTCGTCTATTCCTCTATTCGTACAACTAAATTTCAGTCGTTATTTGTACGTGCCTCGGAATTTGTACAGATTCCAAGCATTTTATAGTGCAATGAAACAGAGAAAGAGGGAAAAACACCTGATGATTTTGTGGACGGTTACCACTATTTCAAACGCTAACATACTTTCTTTTCTCCGACTATGTTATGATGTTAATTTACAGTAGACTACCGTCCCAAAAATGATATGTACTAAGCATCGTATATTATTATAAAGGCTTAAATAAAGAGTCATCAGGGGTCTGGAACGGATTAATTCAGTCAACATTACTTCTTAGGGGAAAATTGATTTGTCATATTTACAAATTGCAATTCGAACAGCTTCCTGGAATGAATTGTGTGTGGTTAGCAGGGTTCCACTATACTTGATAAATGACGTTTATCCATGATGAATCATCATGGTATTGGTGTCTACAGTATACTCAATATGCTGTAATGACCGAGTTCTGTAACTGCTGTTCCTACGACTAGGTTGTTAAGCGAAATCGGTCGATAAACGAGGAACTCTTACATATTACATAACGTAAAAATACAGTCGTCAAAAATGATTGGTAAAAGGGCATCTTAGGTCCTCCAATGGCAACATCGAAAGCAGATATTGAATATATGGGTTTAAAAATAGGGTCATGTTAAATTAAAACCAAGGAAATCATATGGAATATTTTTGTAATTGATTAATCTAACCTGGCCTCTATACTCATTACATATTTTTGTTTATAGACTAACTTGATTTGGGCTTTATGGGCATAGCTTCAGTGGTGCCATTTGAAAACGTAAACTGCATGTTTACCAAATGATATACTAAACAAATTAAAGTTTAGTCGTAAATAAATAATGACATTCAGATTGACTATTTTTACTCGTCGAATTCTTGTAAGTTTAGTGGTTTGAGGTCATTAGTGCACGATAAAGTACAAATTTATAAATGAAATATGTAGCTCAGGCTGTTCTTTACAACTTCCCTGGAATTGAAGAGCAGGTATGAAGGTGGAGCCACTATTTATGGGTATAGAAAGCAACCAATTCATTTCGAGGCAGTGTTAAATATCATTTGCAGCCTAACTGAACGGCTGTTAAACAGGTAGGTCGTTAAGTAAGGAGAATCTACTATACACTCGTAGGCCTACCTGAGTTTAAGACCGAGGCAAGAAACTTGGCTGAAAACAAAAAGCAGTAGAACGAATCATATACATGTACTGTAGTGTACTAATATTAATTATTTTTATTGACTAATATATTTAATAACAATTAATTATTATTTATTAATTAATATATTTTTCATCAAAAAAATTTCATTTATGCATCTAAATTGAAAATTCATCAAAGAATTCACACGGGTGAAAAATCTTATGAATGTCCCACTTGAAAAAGTGCTTCAGTGATCTACGTGACTTAAAAAGGCATCAAAGAATTCACATGGGTGAAAAATCTTACCAATGTTCCACTTGCGGAAAATGCTTTTTCCGTGCATCAGAGTTAAAAACTCATCAACGTATTCACACAGGAGAAAAACTTTACAAATGTTCCACTTGCGAAAAGTCATTCCGTTTAGCAGCTAGCTTGAGCTATCATAACAAAGTTTATATAGGTGAAAAACCCTACAAATGTTCTATTTGCCAAAAGGAGTTCATGACATCATATTTCTTGAAAATCCATCAGAGAATTCATACTGGTAAAAACCTTATAAATGTCCCACTTGCAAAAAATGCTACAATGCGTCATCTAAATTGAAAATCGACAGTGTGAATTCATCAAAAAGTTCACACTGGTGAAAAACCTTATGGATGTCCCACTTGCAAAAAGTGCTTTACTGTTGCATGTCAATTGAAAAGGCATCAAAGAATTCATACAGGTGAAAAGCCTTATAAATGTCCCACTGCAAAAAGTGCTTCAGTGATTCAGGTTACTTGAAAATTCATTTAAGGGTTCACACTGGTGAATAACCTTATGAATGTCCCACTTGCAGAAAAGCTATTGCTCAAGCATCATCATTGAAGTTTCATCAAAGAATTCACACAGGTGAAAAACGTTAATGTTCCAGTTGCAAAAAGTATTTTTATTGGGCATTCGACGTGAAGATACATCAAAGAGTACACAGGTGAAAAACTTTACAAGTGTAAAGCTTCACGTTAATGAAAAAACTTAAAAATACTTTTTTTCAGTTTACAACAGTGGCGTATTTAGGGGATGGCAAAGGGGGCAAAAGCTTCCTCCGAGAACACAGAAAAATGCTAAAACTTTGAATACATTTTTGCTTTTATATATAACCTCTGTTATAAAAAATAGGTATCCTATTGATAATAGGTGTTTTTATGTTATAGCCTATCTTAATTAACTTGCATAGTTTTATACATATAAAATAAATCTAAGCCTCTACCCTACCCAAATCTTATGTCTTGTCCCCTCCAAAAAAAAAAGTGGATAGGAGCTTTGCCAGGTAAAACCGGTATTTAAATACTGTCAAGGTCGTAATTAACGCGACCTGGATGTCTCCAAATTTGACAGATAAAATTATCACGCCGGATTAATTAGTATATTAAATTTCAAGTGTGTACGATAATGGGAACATGAGTAAAAACGACGAGAAAAACATTAAAACATGTTGAAACTTTTTTACGACCAGTCAAGTTAAATAAAAGGTTGTAAAAAGAAATGGAAAGATATCTAATCAAGGGATGTTCGGTAATTTTGGAACGATTGAACTTGGCTACACTTTATGAGGTAAATCATAGGAATAAAAATGAATTGGATAAAAAGTTGGGGATGCATCAATCGCAAATTTCATCTAACTTGAATGAAGTGACCCACGCTGCAAAAACATCGTATAACTGCTATATTTTTTGCAATGACATTTGCCAGGAGTAAGACCAGAATTGAACACCAGAAAACTCACAAAAGGAAAAAAACACCACGAGTGTCTTACTTGAAAAAACGCTTCACTGGTGCAGCTGATTTGAAAAAGCATCAAAGAGTTAACACGGGTGAAAAACCTTTTGAATGTTCCACTTGCAGAAAGTCATTCGGTTCTGCAAATAACTTAAAAATGCACCAAAGAGTTCACACAGGTGAAAAACCTTATGAATGTCTAACCTGCAAAAGAAGCTTTGGCTTTGCGTCAGATTTGAAAAAACATTAAAGAATTCACACTGGGGAAAAACCTTACGAATGTCCCACTTGCAAAAAATGCTTCATTAGTGCAAATTACTTGAAAAAGCATTAAAAAGTTCACACAGATGGAAAACCTTAGGAATGTTCCACTTGCAAAATGGCATTCCGTGTCGCAGGTAACTTGAAACGTCATGAAAAATTTCACACAGGTGTAAAACCTTATGAATGTCCCATTTGCAAAAAGTCATTCAGAGTCTCGAGTAACATAAAAATCCATTAAAGAATCCACACAGGTGAAAAGCCTTACAAGTGTTCCTTCTGTAAAAAGTGCTTTACCCAGAAATCGAACTTTCACCATCATAAAAGTACGTGTAAAGCTTCCCGGCGATGAAAAAACATGAGAATGCTCCTGTTGCTGCCCCTTGACGTGTGTTTAAAGTGAATAGCTACAATGATCAATGAGACATTGGCTCGATGTTATTGTACGATCTGTCAGCAAAATTCATTAAAACAAATTTGCATCCTTTTTTTTTATCATGTTAGTTTTATCGCAATGATAATGTAATGTTATTTTAAAATTATATGGAGTACTGGTTTGATTCGAATAATAACTGCAGGAAAAATCCTACACATGCATCAATAACCACCATTGAATAGTAACCGCGTCTATTATTTGAGATGATTGTCTAAAAGAGTAGAATTTGATGTGCAGAGTAACTTATGTATTACCTGTACCATCTAAGGCATTACAGTGGGCAAATGATTGATCAAGACAGAATACCATAGCCTGCAATAGTTACTCAAACGTAAACCAATTTTATGTAGTTGGACTTTTCAACGTATTACACAGTATGTTAATGTGTACAAACATGAACTAGCGAGTGCTACATTGTGTAGTTTTTTCATGATTCCCGGCAGAATTCGCATTTGGCTGCACGTGTCTGCTTGAAATAAAGAAATAATAACTGCCCTCGAATAAAAACCACAAGAAAAAAAACTTACGTTTGCAATAATAATCGAGGTTATTATTCGAATAAAACCGGTAACTAGTTGTGAATTATTTTGCTTTTAATTTAAAGGCTAATTCATTATCATACAGAACAGTGGAATGCATGATATGCTCTTCACTAATTCTTATTTAAATATGAAACACGATGTACTCTAGTTTTGTGTATTTTTAGCTTTCACGTATTTGAAGTGATGTTCAGCTATCAACAGAATTAAAGGTAAGTGTACATTACCTGTTAATCTTGCGAAAAATAATTGATCATCAAGACTGACAATGTACAAGAAAAACAATGTATTCGAATGTTTCGTTTGTGAAATATTTTAACCTAACTAATGGTGTAATGTTATTCAATCTGTTCAGAGTTCTACAATAATTGTAGAACTCGAAAATGGATTTTTTCAAAACTCGAGAATTATTCTCGATTTGATTTATGCAATTTTTGTAATCGTGCGGGTTTCGATTTATGCGGTTCTCACTTTTTATGTGATTACTGAACCATTGAACTAACTTATGCAGTATATTATCATAAACGTCTGTAGATGCCGGTATAGGTTCAGTCACTCACAAGTGAAGCTTATATAAATTATATGAAAACATGACTATGTATGTACAGTATTAACTTACGATCAGTTGTTTGATAAATTATCCTATAATGTTAACGATTTTTTATTGAAACGACATACTACACAAACATTTTTCGTAAGCCCAGGTTCTATACAGTGTCACTATATACAAGGCTAAAATTTTGTGTTGTAAATTGTTTTATTTGCATGTGCCTTATATTTACTTCTCCAGTTAGCTGTGCGGGTTGTTATGATGGAAACCCTTCAAAAGCTGTAGTTATGCGCTGTGCTCGACAGGGTAGCGATTCAAAGCTATGTTATACAGAAAAGCTAAAGTGTTTACTTTTACATTTGTGGAAACTAAATTGTAAAGTAGCTGAGTATATTGAGACAGCATCATGATTTAAAAATCACGATGTTGTCAAAGATGTGGTCCTGGACAGAACCATGGCTTTATAATAAAGTACAGTACAGTACTACTCTGCATTTGTGGTGGAAGAGAATGCGTGAAAGTAGTTTCTACATTGCGCGGTTATGGCGCGTAGGCGTAGGAATCTCGTTCGTCGCGGAGGAATACTTGGCTTGGCTTAGTTCTTGGGTTGCATCTTCACCAGTTGCCACGGGAACAGGTTGTTTAGAATCACCATGGCCAAAGAAGATAGAAAGTTATAAATGGTTGAATTTTTCCGTATTCAAGATCCTGCATTCACTTCGAGTTGAACGTGACGGTTGTAAAACTTGCAGACCGTGTTGCTTCTAATCACATCATGGCTGGTGATATATAGCTGTGTTGTTGGAGATCGTTCTATTTGGATTGGATGCCTATCTTTGTAATTGCTGAGTAAGTATTATGTAGTGGATAAATTACGTGTATTCGCTGATAAATCGTGCTGTTCCATTGATGATCGCTACATTAGGTAATGGCACTAAACTAGGTAACCAAATTTCCTGGACCTCAATCTAGGACAGTTGACCTGGGAATATTAAAACTTTTAGAAATCAACATGTTTTATTTTCTATTTTTAATATATTTGTTGGTAGACATTGACTTTAGTTATTATTAATTTCAGCATGTATGATTAAGTGATAACATTGAATCAAGCACATTTAAGCTTACAAGGTAAAAAAATAACTTTTTCTTTACATAATGTTGGACCATGCTTAGGCTGCTATAATACTTTAGTATGGCATGTTATGGCAACATTATGTAGACTATTTTAAAATCACATACACATAGGCGTAGCTAGCTTCGAAGTCTAGAGGGGGGAGACTAAGCCTCCCTTCTTATTTTTTAACATTTTTAAAAGTTAATCTTTTCGTTAATTTAAATTATTAGCACGTATCTACAATACATTCATGGTCTCTATTGGCATAATTCGAAAAATATGATGATTTTTCCGAAGTTACTTGCGTTTTTTATTGGGCTTTCTTATTGAATCACGATTTTTCTAGGGGAGGCTAAATTTTCTTAGCTCCCTAGACCTCCTCCTCCCTCCCGTAGCTACGCCCATGCACATACATTTGTCTGAAAAAAAATTTCACCAACATATCGTCGATTCCGAGTGACGTCTTAGTATAATAAATGACGAAACATTTTCACTGTTTATTTTGAACACAGAATCATGTACATGTGGCCAGGGCCATTTTAAGGAGATAGCACACCCAGGGGCCCCGTCAATGGCGAGGGCCCACCTCCACCCAAATGATAGTCAATAACATTCATGCTTTGACATCATTAAACTTTTTAAAGAAGAAACTGTTAATGATTGCTTCCTCCTTGAATGCTTTAACAAACTTTCTTTACCAAAATACAGTAGTTTAGTTATTGTATTTAAATGAAATAAAATTAATCTAAAATCTTTTGTATGATTTCACAAATTTAGGTAACATTAATAAAATTATAACCCTACATTGGTTGTTACAATATTATAATTGCCTATAGAATTGAGATACAGTTATATTACAATTTTTACGCTGTTGTTCAATTGACTATTACATAGTCAATTCAAACATATTTAGGGGTTTATTTTGTTTACAATATAAATACTACATGCGTTGCTGGAACTAACCACATATCTACGAATCCACGTAAGTCGAGCACTTACTGTATAGGTACTAGCTGTATGCTTGTCTGTAAACGAGGCAAGGAGTCAAGGCAAACTACTCATTGTTTGTTTAAGTTCAGGTTCAATGAACAAATTTTTTTTTGTGTTTTTATTGTTTATTATCTAAATATATTGAGTTAACTTTTTTTGTGATTATGATAACACTACTGTTAATACAATGGAATCCTGCTATTCGTTCACCTCTATTCGTACAGCTTAGTATTTGTCCGACTACATTAAACTCGCTATTCAATGTCTTGAAGTTTGTCTAAATCCTAAGCATCTTTTAGTGCAATGAAACAGTAAAACAGAAAAGAGAAGAAAAATACCCAAAAGGGTTACCCAATGTTTTTATGGACGGTAGTCAGCCTAACAAACAATAACATCCTTTCCACGTTCCACTTATGCTATCATGTTCATTTACAGTAGGTACAGTTACAATACATTTATTGAATTTATAGTTTTTATGTATGGTTTTTTGCATTAAGTACTATAATATTATAAAAGCTTAAATAAACAATCGTCAGGGTTGTGGTACGGATTAATCATTATTTCTTAGGGGGAAAAATTGATTCGCAATTAACAGCCTTCTGGGAAAAATTGTGTACGAATAGTTGGGTTCCACTGTGTTACAGATTTAGTTTTAAAATATATTTGTTGTTGTTATAGGTGACTATAACACAGAACTTTCACAATGGCCAACGATGTGAAATATAATGATGACAGCCAACCGGATGTGAAATATACTCCTATGGCTATCGGAAAAAAGGCATCGACAACAAGCATTGATGATTTGCAACATGTGCAATCCTTGAGTTATGGTGACGTGAAACCCTTTTCTTACTCAACCGTTTATGAAACTAAATGTGTGGATCAAAAACCGGGAAAAGACTTGGTGCTTGGACTGCAACACAATTGTGATAGTGAGTCGGGGGTTGATCAACATTTAAAAACTGGAACATCTATCCTTCAGTTATGTGATCAACCTGTAGTTGTCAAAGCTGAATACAAAGAAGTCGACTCGTTACCACTGATGCCTTCTGAGATACTACTTCCTGCTTTGTCGTCATCAAATTATCAGGGTGAACTTTTTACGACTTGGGCTGACGTGAAGATTGAACATATTGTAGATGATCCGTTGATTGCTGATGTTCTTTATGCAGTTTCACAAAAACCATCAGAAATTATTACTTGTGCCAAACGTACAAAGAAAACTGACACACTACGATCATTTACTCCAAGTGTTGCTTTAAACTATGCAGCAAAGACAGGTAATGCAGCTAAAAATCATCTTGTGAAGACCGAATCCCATTGTTGTGATTATAAACTAGTTGATGAAAATAAATCGGACACAATTGTAATTAAAGAATGCCCGGTGATTTTGGAAAGGTTAAATTTGACGGTACTCTATGATGACAATCACAGGAATGAAAACGAATTGGATATAAAGTTGGAAAAGCATGAAAGAATACATACAGGTATGAAACCACACAAATGTTCCACTTGCAAAATGAGCTTTTATCAAACTTCACATTTGAAAGAACATCAAAGAATTCACACAGGTGAAAAATCTTATGAATGTTCCACTTGCAAAAAGTGCTTCTCGCGAGCAGATAACTTGAAAACCCACCAAAGGGTTCACACAGGAGAAAAACTTTATGAATGTTCCATTTGCAAAAAGTGCTTCCGTGAGCTAGGTGACTTAAAAAAGCATCAAAGAATTCATACTGGTGAAAAACCTTTCAAATATTCGACTTGCAAAAAATCATTTGGCTTGGCTACTAGCCTGAGAATGCATAAAAAAATTCACACTGGTAAAAAACCTTACCAATGTTCCACTTGCAAAAAGTGCTTCTCGCGAGCAGATAACTTGAAAAGGCACCAAAGGGTTCACACAAGAGAAGAACCTTATGAATGTTCTATTTGCAAAAAGTGCTTCCGTGAGCTAGGTGACTTAAAAACGCATCAAAGAATTCACGCTGGTGAAAAATCATACGAATGTCTCACTTGCAAAAAACGCTTCTTTTGGGCTTCTAACTTAAAATCTCACCAAAGAATTCACACTGGTGGTGAAAAACCTTTCAAATGTTCCACTTGCAAAAAGTGCTTCTCGCGAGCATATAACTTGAAAAGCCACCAAAGGGTTCACACAGGAGATAAACCTTATGAATGTTTCACTTGCAAAAAATCATTTGGCTGGGCTGCTAACCTGAGAACGCATAAAAAAATTCACACTGGTAATAAACCTTACCAATGTCCCACTTGCAAAAAGTGCTTCTTGCAAGCAGCTCACTTGAGAAGGCACCAAAAGGTTCACACAGGAGAAAAACCTTATGAATGTTCCATTTGCAAAAAGTGCTTCCGTGATCTTGGTGACTTAAAAAGGCATCAAAGAATACACACGGCTGAAAAACCATATGAATGTCCAACTTGTAAAAAGAACTTCGGTCATGAAGAGTCCATGAGAAGACATCAAAGAATACATATGTGAAAAACTTGACGAATGTTTTGCTTGCAAAAAAGAGCTTCATCAAGGCATTGCATTTGAAAATGCATTCATGTAAAGCTTCACGTTAATCAAAGAACTTACGACTACTTCAGTTGTTGCCTCTTCTAATCTGCGCAACGATTATAACTACAATTATTCAGACGTTTGCTGAGTCTTACAGTTTGAGCTTCCATTAACGTGTGAGAGAAAACTGTGATGGAGGAGACACTGGGATGAAAAATCTTCCAATATTTTAATTTTTAACTCATAAAAATCAAATTATGTTTATACCTTATATTTAAAAGAAAGTTCATATTAAGTGATTGCAACCGAGTTAGGCAGGGTGATAAAACTATATGGACTGATTGCGAGCCAAAAATGTCAAGCGTACCGGTACTGCTCATGCTCAGGCGATTGAAAAGTTGTCCAAACAGACCACTGCATATGTTATGGCAATTATACATTGTATGACATCACTTGTGAAACATTCAATCTACAAGCAGGACAGTGCAAGAAAAAGTGTTCAGTTCTGTTTAATATTTTTCTCTTGTATTTACATTACATCTTGTCATTTATTACATATACATGTTCCTTATTTGTTAGTCTTATTTGCCTTCACCATGCAGTAAATTACTAAATGGTAAATGAAATTGTTACCAGATTTTCATTTTGGTCATTTCAAATATGTGGAGGTGAGGCAGTTATTTGGAAGCAGGTTGTATTTAAGGCATCTTTTTATCCGTCTAGATTGCATTAAACGACCCGATAAGCCATACAGTGGCAATGCGATACGTTAGATAAAGTAGGCATTTTGCTCTGGATTTCATGAGACTCAAAATTATTTTCTTAATTTCTGTTTCTGTAAAAACTGAAAAATTTTAAAATTAATATAATACAAAATTGAACTGTTTAAACTATTAACTGTCAGGACTACAACTATTACAATACCTTTTCTAAAAGTTTTTTTGCTAAAATTTAAATTCAACCCAATTTCCTGCCTGATTAAGAATTTCAGTGTTTATTTGATTTTTGTCAAAAACAGTCATGCGTGCTATAGACTACCTGTATTCTATACTTTGCTAGTGACATATATAGGATGAGGCAAAAGTCTGGTCACAACTGAATATCACAAAAACTATTAGTGGTATGAAAATTGTGATTGAACTATTGTAATGTATACCGGCCTTGGGACTATCCAATGACATTACTAGAACATTGGATGTCATTTTCAAGTTATCCAATTTTTAATTTTTTCAATTTGCATCCCACATACATGATTTAGAAAGATGAAGGTATTCACGAAAATAATGCCAATGCATGAAACAGATCGAAAATTAATTAGTAAAAACTGAAGTTAGTTGAAAAAAGTAAGGTATGACAGGAAAGCTAGCAGTGGCAGCCACAACAAACATAGCCCTACTTGACAGTGTAGTAGTAAAAAAGTGGTGGAAGTGTCTCAAATATTTTTGGAAACACCAATTAGACTGATGATGCATTAGCACATACATCAGTTTAACAAGTTTTCCCACAACTTTTTTACCACTTTTTTGCTTCTTCATTGTCAGGTGGCTCATCCAGGTGAAACCACCAGGTATTTTTACGATATTGTCTAGAATCTCTCTCACAAAATATTTAGCTGAAACCAGACTTATGTCTCATTGTCAGTTGTCATATTTTTTCATTGCTATAATTTATATTGTTATGATATTGTACCATTTTATTGATAAAATTTTTGTTAAAATAAACAACTAATAGATTTTATTGGTACTTTTCAATTAGACGCTCGACCTTTTTTTGTTCTGCTATTTGTTTGTAGTTTGTTATGGGTTATT
>JAQIWH010004308.1:0-17361 GCA_034695005.1 Cryptops parisi | reverse complement strand
ACTTAAATGGGCAGTTTGAAATGGGGCCTACATTTTCCAGCTGGCCTGGGCCTATTACTGGCTCTGCACGGCCCTGTCCGTGATTGTAATAACCGAATTCCAGTGTCGATCACGAGCTAAACTGGTTTAAGCTTTAGACAATTACCTTAAACAATAGGTGCGTGCAAAACCGATTTAAATCATCACCTGGCAGTTTATTTAAACACTCAGAACGTGCAAAACCGGCATATATCTGCGCGTGTAAAAGATGTGAACAATAGGAACATGCAGAATTTGAGTCGTCACGTGTCATTTAAAGGCTGGTAACGTGCGAAATCACATCGTCAGTCGTCTTATAAACACAAATCCGAGACTATAGTTACGCTAACACCGCTTAATGTTTTAAGCCATCTTGTTGTACGACGTCATTACATTACACCGATATTGGGTTTACCAATCTTTTATTTCCGGGGGAACAATTTTTTCGTCACGGTTCATCAATGAAGTATGAAATCGAATCATAAAAAAAAAGGGAAGAGAAAAGAAAAAAATCAATCTAAAAGCCACTCGAACTTGTCTGTGGTCATAAACCGATTTCTTGTAAAACAACGCCACATTACGACACAGTGGGTGAGGGTAGTGAAGAAATAACACAAAATGAGATATGTTTCTCGCTCTCTTCGCGTAACGTCCATGAAAACGTTGGAGAAACACCCCCTAGCACTCATAAATAGCGTTGAAAGCAGTCGGGAACATTTGGGATTAAATAAACTATCTAAATGCAAATGCCATCATCGTTCAAACACCCCCAGCTTTTTCTTCCCTCTTCGTCCTTTTAGGGAAAAACAAACGATAAAATAAACAGCAATGGCTTCCCATAAACCCAATCTCCTAAAAGAAATTCTCCCCTTTTTTTTTGTTCAGCTTACGATTAGGCATTCCACTCATTATCTCACATTAAAGTCAGCAATTACGTTTCCATTGAAAATCCGAAGCGCGAGTGATTGTCACTGACTGAAGTCAAAGACATTTCCAAAAAGCCATATTCATTCCGTTCATTTTTACTACTTTAATAACGTCGTTTTTGTTCGTTTTCCCCGAAATGTTTTTCATCCAAACTGCTATTGGTGTTGGTTTTTGTACATTAACCACGACGATTTGACGACAGAAATTCACAATAAAAACATCTTTTTATATAGTGTATAATGTAGGTTAATATGCTTTCGGTAATCCCAAAAACAAATCCAAAACCCTGCTTTTGTGTCATCAACCTGGACAACATAAGATTTCATCACCCCTTACTCAAACTCTACCATCATTGTCTCGAACAAATACTGGTCTCCATAAGATGAGGTTAATTCGATAGAAACTCCATTTCCGCTTTTGCCACAGAACTTGAAGCTTCGTCTTTGAAGTGCTGTTAATGGATTTTCGTAAGTCAAGTCTCCGGTCTTTCTTTTTTCCCTTCTACCAATGTTTGCTTTCGAGATTGGGATTGAAGCAAGACGAATCCAATAGATAAAAATTTACAAATTTCCTCTTTCGAATATCCACTTATGCACTACTGTCACCAAGAACAAACAATCGAAACAAGACTACTCGATAAGAATCCTATAGCTGTTGCAAAATAATAAAAATTGCTATATAAACGCTACCAAACCAGAAAGTACCAAGAAACTCGAAAACCGCAATTCCAAGAAAGTCAGTACCAAATGATTGTGTAACTGCACAAAGCCATCTTTAGCTACAAAAGCCACCAAGAACAAATAACTGAAATAAGATTAATTCGTAACCCTACAATGGTATTAAACAGATGGTTATAATGATGCTACCACCAAACAAACGCCAAATTCCAAGAAAGTCCAATAACAGCGTACTGTGCATCGTGCCCTACAATTTACTTCAAAAGCACAAAGCTCTTTTAGATGATTGATTTGAAGTTTGACCAACAGATCCGATGATTCTTACTCGTTGTCGAGACATAAAATGTTAAAACGTATCAAATCGAGCCAGTTCTGTGCAAGTAATTGGAGTGCATGTAAACGTGTTAAGTGTTTGCAAGGTTCTTCTATAGCCACCTTACCAACTGGTGTCGTGGCCATTTTCGAACAACGTGATGGCCTTTGCCAACACTCAGCTTGCGCGCAATTGGATTTTTGAAGGCATTTCGACCCTTTAGAGTGCTCGGGTCCAATAGCCCGTAAAAAATATACGTACTATATAAGGGGTCCCAACTATTGGCACACAATCCCTCGATAGCCCTTCGAGTAAACGACTCTCTTGTCTTCATTGAGTTTGTTGACAAGTTAATAACGTGTTGGGAAAAACTTTTTTTTTTTTACGACTAAATGAAGCCCAACAAATGGTCGTTTTTCGATCGAACACGAAAGCAAATCGTGTTCCTACTCAACCCAAAAGAGGTTGTAAAAGAACATAAACAAACTCATCGGGATGGGGTTAAAAGCAATCAAACCGAGAGAATAACAAAGTACTGTATATACTTCGGCCCAAAGAGCCCATTCATATACAGTAAATATACACACAAAAAACGTCGGCACAGTATATAACAAAAGTTAATATAATGTTTCCTTTCTTTCTGTTTGACTACTTCAGAACTTCAGAAGCACAGAGCTCTCAGTAAAGCAATTTCCTGTTTAAATTCAAACTTCCGGTGTTTTGCACATTCGCTTTGAAACGACAACAAAAACCTTTCAGACACAACTTCAAGACATTCCGAAAATGCCCAAACACTAATATTGATTGTTACGAAAAACAGTTGTTCTTATTACCCATACGACCATAAGGCGTGACCTGACATCAATCGACTTTTGCATAGAATTCTATTGTTGACTAATTTTTTATTAACAGTGAGTCTGGCAAACGTAACTTTAAAATCTTCCATTAGATTAAACATGACTCGCCAGTCGGCCAAACTCTTTAAAAGTTCAAAGAACCCAAACTGCATTTTCTTTTACGAGTAATTAATTCACGAAATACAGTAACTGTTTTGAAAAACCGACACAACTACACAGCCCATTTAATTCAACTCTAAAAGTTTTAAAAACATTAAAACTGTAGTAATGTCCAAACAATGGCCATTAGCTTTTGAAATGATCCGTAACGCTTTTAATGGTCTTTTAACGCTAAACCCTTGAACTTCTACAAGAAAAATCTCCAATAAAGACTGTTCGGATCAAAAAGTCAACCAAGTGCTAAATGGTTGTAATAATTGAAGCCAAATTACTTCTGGTACAGAATGGTTTACCATTGGACTAATTCACAAAATTCATAATAAAATGGACGAAACTGCTTTTAAACAAATTTACAACAAACCTCCATCAAATAATTAAAAAAGGCAAGAACAAACTTACCAACTATTTTGGTAACTTCCAATTAAGTTACCAATTATTTGTGGTAACTTACTAATTATTGTTGGTGACTTGCCAAATATTGTTGAATAACTTACCAACTAAGCTTAAGAAAAATTCTGTTGGTAACTTACCAACTACATTGTATATAAGAATAATATTTCTATTGATTTGAACTCACCAAATACATTATCGAATTAAAAACCGTGTTTTGTAATTGTAAGCATGCAGCACAATATACCATTCCTTTTTTTATGCCTTTGTTTATAGACGACTGTAGTATTTTTTATCCATTAACAACTCCAAATTACAAAACATGTTTCGAGGTTTTCGTCGTCTTCATAAAATTATTCGTTGTAAACTTTTTCAATGTCATTTATCTTTTTAAAACAGCAGTGGCATCTTGATAATTCAAAAAACCGCGCTATTTGCAAACTTTAGTGAAATGTCTCGTTCTAAAGAAACATTCCAAAGATATTTCCCCAAAGGAAACAGAAATCCGTGTCCAAAGACCATTGAGCAAAGAGTTTCTTTACAGAAGGAATAAGACCTCGGAAATAAGACGGATGACTTGGCATTGTGGCTACTACGATTGGTCGCGCGGGATTGAAATGTCGGCCAAACCATTCCAGTCATCGGGACAATAGTTGGAAGCCCGCAGCAGTTGCCATAAGTGTCACTTTTACGACAAAATCGCACTCTCGACCGTTTTCTCGACCACGATATAAGGAAAGACATTTTTTCCCCTTTTGTTCCGCTTTTACTCCTCCCCAAACCTTAACCATAACTCAACTAACTCGACACTCTTGTTTCTACCATTTTTGGAGAAGAAACAACACGTTAAACTCCAATAAGACCTTTTTTTCTTCTTCCTTTCTTAAAATAAAAAGAAGACAATTCAGTTGGATTTATAGATATATTTTTTTATATACCGATATATCCCTTTGTCAGCTTTCTAACTTCTCCAAAGTGGTGTTTTTACGATCTTATATAACGACCAAAAAAATAGATTGCAAAGTTAAAAGTGACAATCTTGAAACGGAAGAAAAAGGTGGTGAGTTTACCAGATGAACGGCAATGAACAGCCAAAAAAAGTAACAAAAAGCACTTAAAACTCGTTAAAAAATAAAATAAAATAAAAAAAAACAAAATAGCAACGTCCAATATGCAAATACCTCTTGACATCAACCTTTAACACCCCCCCCCCCCTAAGTTTCTCTTTAAACTCAAATGCAATCATAATCTAGCTGGCTAAGTGTTAATTTCCACTCAACTTCGGTGGACCATTTTTATATGGGGGTAAATCTTTTAGAAGAAAAGTGGTAAGGGCTGAGTCTAATAGCTTTAGTCTTTTGGTCGTCCATTTAGCAAAGTAGAGACTGGCGATGACGGATGAGGGGACTTGACGCGAAAAGGTCAGTGATGCGTGACGTCACGCTGCTCCTGCCAACAAACAAGGGATGGCGATGATGATGATCAGCCACGCGCAATTACTGCTGTGACGAAGATGCATTCGGCCGAACATCAACCGTAGTGCAAAAGGGGTTAAAAGGCTGCTCCGAAAGGTCGTTCGTTTATTTAACGACTGCCTATCTCCATGCTACAGCCTGTTTAATAAAACCCCGAGTTGTTCAAACGAGTGTAAACACACCCGATCCGGTGGCTATCTCGTAATACAAGAAACCAGTTGAGACACGATACAACAAAAAATATGGTTCTCTTATACTGTGTATTATTATACGTATATACATATCAAATAAAAGCAAAAAAAAAAAAAATGGCGGTAAATAGCAATTTTTGTCGTCATTGGGGGCTGTTGATGGTGCTAAGTTGTGGATTTAGAGTTGGCCAAATTCCAGACTAAAAGTGCTTCGGTGTTGTGGGTGGGTAGTTGTTTTTTTTTAGTAGGACCATTGTTTTCCACTTTTCTTTCGAGCGGGTACTTAACTGACTTCTTTGTCCCTTATTGGCCATCATTCTAACCGAGTTTATGTCCCAGACTTAGATGGAAGGTTCCCATCGTACGGAGAGTATCTCGCCATTACCTAAAGCTGACAAAATCAATTTTCTTGAAAATGGTGGACGATTTTTACGTTAACTGACTCTTTTTAAAATAATTTATTATCCATCGTTAATGTCTGCAACTTGAACATTTCAGATCCGGTCAATTCCAACTGCTTATGACCCAGGTTTTCAGCAATTTCTACTTGACAGCAATCACATCTTCGGACTTTTCGACAATAACGACTACCGATACTGTACGCATTTATCTAGCTTGTTACCTAATGTTGACAAAAGCAACTTAAAAAGGTTCCTTGAAGGGAGTAGACCATCCTAGCAAAGTTAACTGGTTTCATTCTAATTACTTATTAACTGTCATTAAGTTAATGTCTTCAACTTGACCATTTAGGATATATTTTAATTACTTCTAATAAAGTCTTCAGCAATCTCAGCTGGATGACATTCTCATCAAAATGTTCGGCATTTCCACAAGTATTATACTTTTCCATTGACTAAATTAAAAACCACGTTTATGATGTTGTTGGAAAAAAAAAGTTACCGGTACTTAGATAAATTTTAACTAGTTTTTTGTGAGTTATTAATCATCGTTAACGTCTTGAATATCATTTCAGAACAATTCTAATTGCTCGTAATCAAGTCTTCAACGATCACAATCTGACATTCTCACCTTCAAGAGATGTGAACTTTTCCACAATAACTATTTTATCTTTCCATTACCGGTACCTAAAGTTGACAAAAAAATCAACTTTATGACGTTTCTTGAAAAAATAGTAGACATTCTACAACTGACTTTCTTTCCCTTATTTTTTGTGTCATTTATGTACCGTCATTAATGTCATCAACTTGAAGACCATTTCGAATCGTTCCAACTGCTTTTTCCCCCAAGTCTTGAGCAGAAGCAGAAGCTCAATCTGACAACATGTTCGGACTTTCCCCTAATAACACTACTAACTTTACGAAAAACCACTCGAGAACAACACTAAAAGTCACTTTGTAGAAAATTAATGTCGCTTTTACGTTGCCACGACAAAATCGGATATCGGTTAAGGGTAAAACATCCATCGAGACAAACTCCGAGCCATTTATATCGTAAGTCCCTCTTTAACCCTATCCACCTTCCATCTTGTCGAGAGATTGAAGACACACCAAATTCATTGGGCACGAGAGGGTAAACCTAGAACTTGCAATCGTTTCAACTCAAATAGATTTTTCTTTCAACCCAAGATATATCACCCCTCAAAGAGACATTCGTCAACCCGTCCTAATACTTTTCTCTTCATTTGGTTTTCTTTTTTTACTTTGAGAAAAAACGAAAGAAAAAGAAGAAAAAGCAGAAAAGAAAACCGGATATAAACATCGCCCGACAGATGTAGACATATAAAACTTGTCGAAAAGAAAACACGACGACGACCAACTAATTTCTAAAAATATAAAAATCGATAGGTCGAGGGTGTGCGAACAAAACTTAAACAAAATCCTACGCAGTGTGTGGTGGCAAAACCTTGCGAACTATTCTCTCCACGTTTCCCTCGAATTGGGCAAAAGGTCTTGGGAAAACTTTACATGTGGAAAAGTAAGAAAGATATAAAAAAAAAAAATACAAAAAAAGAGGAAGAAATGGGGAGCAAGTGGCCGTTATCGTGATTCTTTCCTGTGTGAAGAAAAGGTTCTTACGACCTAACCCTTTCGTCTGGTTTTTTGACACCATAGAAAACCCTTTTCAAGCACTTGGAACAAAATAGAAACCTCTAAGTACCCGGTACTTCTCTTTAGAAGACTTCCCCCTCAAAGCAATTCCCAAAACCCCAAAAAACTGTCTGCAAACATACAGATAAGCGCTATATACAGGGTGATCCCAAAATCGACGATTCTAGTAACTTTGAAAATGTTTTTGTATATACTATGCAGTATAAAGTATATATCTGACTAAATATATAATACATAGTACTGTATACAAAGTTCAATATAATATTTGCTTAATTTTATATGTAATCTAAAATGTAGACTGTAAAGTATAGTGTACGGTACGTCGTTTCAATCGCAATCATATGACCGTATCCATTTAGCCACAAGATTTTAATCGCCAGTCTTTTAATCGCTAAATTTTTAACTACAAATCTTTTAATCACAAATCGAATATATAAAATAAATATATGAACTTTTTGGTGTATGCTACTGTAACCACAATTATTTGAGAATACACATTTACGTACTATTTTTTAAATGAGTTTTTAATCCCGAATTAATAAAAAATAGAAAGTGATATTAAGTAGAGACAATAAGGTTAAGTTACTTTAGTTAGGTTAAGTTAATTAGGTTAGGTTAGTTAGGTTAGGTGAAAAAAATTGGCAATTATAAAATTGATGTTTAAAGAATGGCGATCAAAAGATTTGCGATTAAAAGTTTCGCGCTTAAAAGATTGTGGCCAAATGAATGCGTCCAAATGATTGCGTTTAAAAGTACGGTATCCAAATCGTCAGTACCCGTGGACCAATGGTATAAAAACATGAGATTAAATTCAATGAAAACACAAACCATGCATTTATTCCAAACACATAAAAATTCTTGGTATACATTTTGATTCCCGTTCAACTTTGGACAGTCATATTGAATATTTCATTGACAGACTCCATCGAAATATCTTTATTACCAAAAAATTACAAAACCTTCTCATTCTGAAGCAAAAAAATTCAATTTATCAAAACCAAAATTTTATCTTTTATTCTTTATGGCATTATCATTTGCTCCCATACAACAAAACACAGGATAAATGACAGTTGCCTTCAATATCTTAATTCGTATTTTATTCGGATACTCAAAATAAGTTTTAAAAAAAAATTTAAATATAAAAACGTTCCCAAGACTCATCAAATTTAATAGACTAAAACAGCTCATGATTCTTTTTCATGACTACTCACATTCCCAGTTTTATGGGAATTTACGTTGCAATCGCCGTTCCGAACAACCCCCTTAAATTCCATATAGATAGTTCAATTAACTCCAAACTGTGTGAGATTCATTTCCTTTCAATACTTTCAATATCTGGATTGCTTTACCTGTCTGCACACGAAAGATGTCTTCACCACGCCAGTTTCAACCTCACACCACCCAACAATATTTTAACCGTCTCTTATTTAAACATGTTGATTTTATTGACTAATTTTTTGTAATTTCGATTTTTTCGATTTTTTGTAATTTTATTGACTTTCTTTTGTTGTAATTTCGATCCACATCAAATTGTTTAAGTGAAAATATATAAGTAAAAATAATAATATATGAAAATGTAGCGTATACAAAATGTCCCAAAATGTGGTTTACATTTCATGTAAAACTTTCTGATTATGGACAGGTTTAGGAAATAAGTTTTTATAGTAATCTAAATGTGGTCCTTTTTTTTAACCACATCTAGATTGGTCCATAAAAAAGAACCAAATTCTCAATTTATGGGAAGGTTACGTTCTGCACAAATTTTGCATAAACCAAAAATCGCATAAATCCATGAATTAATAAAATATTAACGTTCACTCACTACAGTGAACTTTCTTCCAGACTCGCATACCAGCAAACTTTTCTCGTGTATATCAGGCTTTTGGGTTGTATCTTTTGTCACATATAAGGGCTTCAACAAGTATAGGCTAAGGTGGCTAGAACATTCTATACGTAATCTGTGAGCAACAAATGTGTATATTACAAGACATATTATGAAACACCCTGCACAACTGTACTTGCAACTGACGACAACTACCCACCATTCCCAATGATTGACCACTTTTCACTAACTTTAAACCAAAATTTATAAAATTGCGACAAAACTAAACGAAAATGTCCTGGAACTGGTTCTGACAACTCCTATTAACACTCGACCAATCGAAACTTCCCCATACGGTACTTTCGCGGAAAAGGAAAAACCCACACGTTATGAAAAATCGATAAGAAGGAAAAATTCGAATGTTTTGCAACCTCATTCACATTCCCAAGTCATATAGATGAGTTTGAAACCCTAAAGGAAAAGAAACCCAAAGAAAAGTATCCAAAGGAAAGGAAGAAAGAAAGAAAAAAAAGATAAGAAAGTGAGAAAAGATTTCCATTTCTCCTTCTTCGTCTTGAAATGGATCAAGAATGTCGCAGACAGTTCTTCATTAAAGTACAACCCCATTTCTCACCCCCCCACTGTGCACTTTTTTTTAGGGCCCCTAGATATAAATATAGACGTTCTGTCTCGTGTTGTGAATTTATATGGAAGCAAATAATGCAACTCGAGCTCCTCGGAAGTTAAAGTAACGAGAAAAACGCCAACAGTTGAGATGACAGATGAGCAATGTGACCGAGACTAATAACACGAGTGGCAAGAAATGAGCAAGTGTTGACAGCTGGACAACTTAACACTAGCATTTTTTGTTGCGTTTCTATTTAAAATTTAACAAAAAAAAAATATTTGTAAATTACAAAAGCTATTACGCGACTCAACCTAACAGCCAACTACATATACTTGGTAGCTATAAAAGAACGACAAAACGCGACAAATTCTTCTTGGCGAAAACTAAATCTTTTAATATACTGTTTATACAGTAGTGCATGAACTGAAAAAATACTGAAAAAAAATTAAATTAAATAATTGTTATCTAAAAATTATCGATATATCCACGAAATAGTAAATCTTCGAGTTATGCGAGAATTTTTTAACCTTTTTTGCAAATAATAATTTTTAATTCAATTTGCAGATTAAATTTTCAATATGATCGCCAAAACCTAATCTGAAATCAATATTAACACTTAAAACTTTCAGAAGATGCATGGGTATATTAAAAATGAGCATCCTTAGTTTTCAAACGATTTAAACCATTTTGTGATCAGTATACCATACCATTCAGAAAGCTTGGTGATATCGTTACTGGTCGGATAATCAGCAATTCGATGTTCATATCGAAGATAGGAAAACAACAAGAAATTGTCATCCACGTATGAAAACAATTCGCAATTAAGTTCACTATTATGTATTGCATTGACCAATAGAGCATACAAGCTAGAAGTCATATCAAAACCCTGAACGACGACATTTAAGAAAAGAATTCTACTTTCATGATGATCTCAAAATCTGATAAAAACGATTACCGTGGTAACTGTTCAACAAGATCAAACATTCATCAGACAAACCCAGTTTCAAAATTGAACATTGAATCATGTTGTTAGGAATGGTATCGAATGCTTTAATAATACCCAAAGCAACCATATAGCAGTTCAGAAAATGCCTTTTACATTGTTATTATATGTTCAAAAGAAGTGAATGGGCAGATTTTTTGGGAGTGAGCCTATAAGAATTTATAGGCACAATCCGCTATAAAAGCTGTTTAATCTCATTGAACAAGATTCTATCGGCCAATTTATGTACAGTATAATAAAAGCCATGAGTTCCTTTGTTCTGTAAAAAATTACGCGAAATCAGAAGGCGTAAGAAGCTGAAACTTGGTAGGCCATTCGACACCAGCCAATTGGCGACCCAAAATTGTCATCAGGGTATGTGCGACAATTATACAAGAACTAGCGGTATGACCGTAAAAAATGACGGTAAAGTTCTTAGGTAGTAAAAGGCAGATTCTGTTGTATGAGTTCAAGTGACCCAGTGGGTAAGGTGCCATTTGAACCCGGGTTCGAATCCCATAGAGGAAAAAATAAAAAATAAATTTTTTCTTTACGTTTTTCTCCATCTCAGTGTGACAGACAGATAGACTGACAGACCGACCGACAGACAGACAGACAGACAGACAGACAGACGAAGCAAATTATATTGTTCAGATATACTATCACTTACTGTAAGCATTGGACATGGTTCAATTTTGCATTAAAATCGTAAGGCGTACGAAGCTCAAAGTCGGAAGAAAGGTAGGTTGTACCCAGTAGGAAGGCAAGAGATATTTGATGACCTGACAGTGTCATCAGAAAGGGGGAGGGGAGTGCGACAAGTCGAAGGAAAACCGCGCTGGGTTATTTAAAAGTTTAAACAATGAAGGCACCAAAAAATCAATTAATGAATGTTATTTTTGGCTTAACATGAAATTCCTTGTCAGTAGGTAAAAGAATTTATTATTTTTTATTTTCTTTTATGTTTTTTACTATGTTATTTAAAATGCAGCATTCAATTTTTAATGAAATTCGCGCTACTGTTATTTCTGTACTGTTGTGTCAGGTAGTATACATTTAATTTTTAAAAAGAACATGGTGTTGTTTGAACTTAAAATAAATAAAACTTTAAACCAAAACCGATAGTCTAACTGTAATGAATATAGCAAAAAAACATATGAGTTAAAACAATGAATTACATAATGAAAACCAAAAGATCTCCGTCATTTTTGACGGGCTATTTACTAGTTTACTCATAAAAGGAAAATTTGCAATAAGACAAATAAAAAGCTAACAAAAGTGTGGACTTTGAATTCATCGAACAGTTTGACCAATACAAATTTATTAAATGTCGCAAGGATAACGAGTTACATTTCATCTCACGACTGACATCCAGTGATTGAAAGCTTGCCCGGAAGAACATTGTATGTCGCAAATCTCAGTTTCGAGTAAATCACAAAAAAATCTTTGTCGTCTGAGCAGCGTTCTTCATGAACGCGATGATATTTTTCCGGTCGATTTCACAGATATGTAGCGTTATTTCCTACCTGGTGATGGCATCACTGATTTAGATAGGCCAATGTATTAGGAACATTTTTTTTCATAATAATTTCAATATTAATTTTTTGGCGCTTACAACGTTCTTCCGGGCAAGCCTTCAATCGTTGCTCAATAAGATCCAGTTCAACAATGGAAACAAGTAACGTTCTGAAATGAATAAACGCTGCACTATTATCACTCCGATTTAAGGGATCATTGCACCATTGAAGAAAACTTTTTTCCATTTATGGCTAGGTAAACTATGTATTATAATGCGCACAGGTCGGCAACCCCTTCCCTCTCGAACGTTCCAAAAAACTTACATAACTATCGAGCCAACGAAATACTGTATACAGGATGTCCGAAAATTCTCTTTATGACTATATTGCTAAAGTACCGGTACCTAGAGTTGTAAAAATAGATTCTCGGACATCCTGTAGTTACTTCAATGAAATATAGGCACACACACACCAAAAAAAAAATAAAATTCGCTATTTCAAGTAAGTTGACAATTCAAATAAAACTTTTTTAAAAAAAACAACTTTTTGTTGATTGTTGATCTAGCCCTATTTTCTTTGGGAAGTAAACTTAACATTTTCAAGTGGAAGACGACAAAATTTATCGTTTCCCCGGATGAGGAAGTGAAGCAAAGTGTATGATACTCGTCGTAGTAGTTGGTTTATAAGAAAAAAACGATTTATGATCATCCATCGTCATCGGTGTAAACAAGAGTAAGAAAACGTTCTCAACAACAGGCAAAAGAAGGTGGTTACGACCATCACCTATTATAAGGGTCGCTACGTCGGATACCGGAAACCATTTATCCACCGCTTGAGCTTCTTCTTCTTCTTCTTCTTCCCCAAAATAATAATAAAAAAAAAATAAAAAATAAAAGATGATGCACGTGACCGGGATGCTGTCGGCAGTGAATCTTTCTCGAAAGGGATCTTGGAACGCCAAGGAAAATGAAAGATGTTAAGAAGAAGAAGAAGAAGAAGAAGAAGAAAAAACTAAGAAGTTAAACTGTCTTAATGGCAGTTGGCTACTTGGCCAGACTTCTCATCTCGCCTCACGTCCGCCTTGTTTACACACGTGGGTTTATTATTTTTTTTTTGTAGTATTTTTTTTAACACCTTAAAAAAATATATATTGGCGAGATAAAAGGATTGAGATAATTAAAAAAAAAAAACTAAATATAAAAATAATAATAAAAAAAAACACTGAAAAGGCCATGTGGTGGAAAGGTGGTGATAATTTGAGTGTTAAATTTCGAGTGGATTCTAAAACTAATTTTTGACGGACTAGACGGCGACTAAGAATTTAAAATAACTTTTTCAAAATAAATAAATAAATAAATTCGAGTGTTTTTAAATATAAACAGGACTTTGTGTAGATGAAAAAAACAAACAAACTAGCGATTAGCCATGGCACGTCCAACAAAATCCGGTTCAAATTTGAACATTGTTTTCCAATTTGAAAACCTATAATGCTTCGAAAATAATTTATCAACACTCTTCTAAGTCACTAAAAATATGAGTAAAAAATCCCTCGAAACTCTAAAAACAAAAAATCTAAATTAAACCGGATTTTAATCGAAATATCTAAACTAACGATTAGTGTTACCTGTTAGCGTCTTTTTTAAAAAAAAAAATCCGGTTCAATTTTGAACATGCCCTTTATAGTACGGTACATCAAAAAAAAATCTAAAATAATCACTTTTTTCTATCACCATTAAACATCTGTGCAAATAATTTCAGTACAAAGAAACGAACATTCTAAAAACACTAACTTTCACGAAATCAACTCCTAAAATATACAGGATGTGCCAAACGTCTAGCTCCATAGGATATATATTAGGATATGGGTAGAATACGGATAAGATACGTATGTAAAGTTAGTAAAAAAATTAGAAATGTTCAAAGGTCTTGCGTTGAACGCGTTCGTAAATGTATTGAAGTAAATAGATGTAATTTTTAACATGTATTGTAGCTTGGACTAACAACTAACGTTAGTTGTTAGTCCAAGATTGTAGTAACCGATGAACCAACAAATACTGGTTTCATTCGAATAATAACCGCCCTCGGATAATAACCACCCAAAAAACTACACATATGCAATAATAACCTCCCTCGAACAGTAACCGCGGCTAGACTATCGCCCAAAGGGTAGATTTGATGTGCACAGTCTACAGTATCTTAACCCCTGTACCATTTATTGTAAAAATGATCGCTGCAAATGCACAATACCGTAGCTGGCGATGGTTAGTCGAACGTGCACCCATGTCATGCGACTTTACAGTTCGATTTTGCAGTGTATGCAACGCACTGTTACATTGTGTACGAACAAGAGTTGGCAGTGCTGCATTGTGTACCTGTAGTTCCTACGATTCCAAAGAAAATTCCCTCTACACTGCCTGCACCTGTCTGCCTGAAATGAAAAAACAATAACCGCCCTCAAATAGTAACCGCAGGAAAAACCTAAATTTGCAACAATAACCGCGGTTATTATTCGAATAAAACCGATACTCGAAGAGTCTGGTGTTAAATTGGTGTTATGAACCACTTCACACTTCTTGAATTAATATCGTTGCACTAATTGACTATCGTTACTATCGTTGCACTTCTTGAATTAATATCGTTGCATTAATATCGTTGAATTAATATCGTTGTTTTGCTCAAGATTATACGTCAGGACGGTGGAATTGCACCTAACATTTTCAAAAATAAGTTTACTTCTAATCTAAGTCATTTTTGACAAAAATGTTACTCAGCGCCCTTTTACATCAGACCTTTCGAAATTGATAAACTATATAAAAACTTAGTATGGTGGTTTTCTTTCATACGTTTTTTTTTTATGGGATCAGACTTTTAGGACACCCTGTACAAGTTCACAATTGAACCGGATTTGATCGGACGTACGAAAGCTAGTGGTTAACGTTCAACAAATATGTTCAAATTTATAACATGATAAATAATAAATCATTAAAAAATTCTAAAATACAAAAAATAAAATAAAATAAAATAATAATCTCCTTTTTTAATTCACAATCAACAAAACAATCTCAGCATAACGAACAAACAAACAAACAACACAAAATCAACTCGCTACTTATATTTGCAAAAACCGATTCATTCACAGGCATCATGTTTCATGTGGACATGACCGTAATTGAAAATCAGTCTATGTCAAGGTTCATCATTTGTCAAAAAATTATGGCAGTACAAACAGGTGATAAGAGAAGATGAAAGAAAAAACAGAAAACCAAATCGCAACATTAATTATCCTTTCAAAAAGATTGGGTAGGTTTAAAATGGCAAGCCATCGACTCAAGTTTACAAAACAAAAAAAAACAAAAATTAAACAAAAATAAAAATTAAAAAAAACAAGTTATTTGGGAGGTTTATCTTTTATGTACAATCAGCCGAAGGCACCATTAACCCGTTCTAGCCTCTAAAAAAAAACAACAACTTACATTGGCCCATCAAGGTGAAGGGCACCTGTCCAATGTTTTGTAGTTTATAGTTACCAAGCGGGACGAGTTCAAAGAGAAATCCTATTATTCACACACTTTGAACGATAAAAATTTACATCAACAAGTTTAATTTTTATTTTTTTTTTATTTTTTGGTGTGTGTGTCATCGTTCTATCGGTAGTTATAACGATAATAATAATAAAACGGTAGAGTTGTGTAACGTGACATGTTTTCTGGATAGTATTATAATCACGTAAACTATACTAAGAGATTTACTAGGTGCTGAGTGAGGCAAAACCAAAGAGCTGTGTTTTTAATAATTAGAATGAAATGCTTCCACTGCATTCGAATTAAAAAACACGTATACCGTCATTTTTGCGAATATAAGACGCACTCAAATGCAAGACGCACACATGAGATACACCTAAGAAACAGCTTACTGAACAATGAAACTTAAGCTGTGAGTTTGTGAGTCCTAGTGTTTGTGCGAGCTCACAGCATTTATCATTTCAAGTCTAGTAAACTATATCAAATATAGGCCGACTAGTGTATGCATCTATAGTAAGTACAGTATAGTATGAAGACCAGTATCATTATAGGGTGGCGCAAAAGTCCCTTCACGATTTCAACTCCAAATATATCTTTTTTAGAGTGAACTGGTTTGGTTTTTCTTTTTGCACACTGGTGAGTGCAAACGTGGGAGTTTTAAAAATGTCACAATATACGCTTCAAGATGGAATTAACATTGTTACGATTTACTTGGAAAACATCGCTGCAACACTTTCAAAGAGTACCATGCTTATTACCTTTATAACACAATTGACACGTGGAATAAACTGCCATATCCTTTAAAAAAACTTGGTCTTCTTTGTCCCCATCTAAAATGTTTTGTTGTATGTTTGCATTTCAAACAAAAGCTTTCTTAATCATGTATTACATATTTAATTATTTTTTCTTGTTATACATATTCTTTAGATTTATTTTTGTTACTTTGATCTGACTTTTGTATATGTCTGTGTTTTTGTTTTACGTCCCTACGGGATGAAGAAATTAAAAGAAACATAATGTGTCACGGCATTATGAATAACCCTATATATCAATGCCGAAGAAGAACGTCATTTTAAAGATATTATATTTCGCAAATAACTTTATAAAAAAACTTCAAAAAATGTACTTTACTATTTTAAACATATACTGTATATTAAATTAATTTCTCTCATTTTTTGTAGGATCCTTTCAGCCACCCTTTATTTTATGAAAAGTACTATATAATTCTATAATAACCAGTTAATATACAGTATATCAAGACCAAAAAAACTCTCAATGTAATGTACAGGGCGTAGAGATTATAAAGAAATGTGAAACCATCCATTACACGCCCCCCCCCCCAAAAAAAAATAAAATAAAAAGGAAAAGCCTAAGAAGCCGGGTTATTGACAATTGATCCAACAAGCACTTTGCGGTGACTCGTATCCCTAGGAAACCCAATGAGACCAATCGAAGCTATTCTTCGACCACCGACCTCAGCGTTACCAGCGATGGACCATTGCGCTTAACCAAGGTTACGTCCAACTTTCTCAGCTCTTTCTACGATGTTGATGATTATGAAATTACTCCCCAAAAACCTCATTCTATCCTCTGGCAAATTTCCCATTTAAGACAGAGAGAAAGAGAATAAGAAGAAAAAAAAAAGCACATCAAAAATTGAACGAGAAAGAAACGTTTGATGATAGCTGACAGAAGCAGCATCACCATTACGACGACCCCATGTTCCGACCATTAGATATACCACAAACAAGTTTCCATTACCTAAAAGCCAATTATATTCATCCCAAATAAACGTGTACGTAACGTAACTTTGAT
>JAQIWH010004307.1:0-17363 GCA_034695005.1 Cryptops parisi | reverse complement strand
ACACGATGCCTGGCACCCATTCCACACATGGCACTGCAAGACGAAAACTCTCCCCATTCTCCCCAAGCACCATCAACTGTAAAAGAAAAATAAATATTTTCTGACACCTCAAATGTTTATGCTGTGCATTTAATGTTATAATAAACTATGTCTACTCGAATGTAATCGAAATCAAAGGTTTTCTTATTCGGTGTCCAATATACTAACAGTCTGTAATCTGCACAAACTGAACAGCTTTTACAGACTACCTGACATCGCATGGAAAAAACCAAAAACATCAAAAGAAAGAGAATTTTGCAAAGTAGAACTTGTATGGGTACTTTCTGGTAATAACGAGGCCCGTCTGATGTTGCTATTTGCTTGTACTTGATTATTGGTTTATTTTGCAGGTTAAGTTAGAAAAACAAAACAATATCATACGTTTAATACTTTTCTTTGTATTTCCTAACCTAACCTGCAAAATAAACCCATAACCAAGTAAATAAACCCATGAGAAAATAGCAACATCAGACGGGCCTCGCTATAACCGGAAAGTACCCTTGTATGTTTTACTTTTCAAAATTTTCGAATTATTGAATAATTATTGCTGTTTTAAACTAAACGTTAAAAAACGTCACATGTAGACGGTTCATAACGTCACTGTGACGACTCCTTCTAACATCATCACTCGGTCTTAATGCATAAGGGTTTTCATAAACTCGGCTTGCTTATTAAGATTTTAAAGTGTTCCGTCAATCTGACGGGTTCAAACGCTGTACTGTACTATTATCTATGTGTTGCAAATTACCCTCACAGGATTGAAACCTGTTGACCAGTTATGTCATTAACGAGTGCAAGGAGGAGGCCGAAGACCGCATAGGGTGACACCATCAGAGGTTGGGAAACCAAAATGACTGTCTATGAAATGTTAGTGCAGTTTTAGCAAAAATTTATTCGTTTTCATAAAAATATCCCTGTATTTAGTTATATCCCGAAAAAAAATTTCGTAAGCCCAAGTTTAAAGGTACATGTACTGCATCGATATACTGTACCTGCAAGACTGAAATTCTATGCTGCAAAATTTTATTCTATATATTTGAATTATGCACGCGTGTCTTTTTTGTACTTTCAATCGCTACGTGTGCTTACGAGATGAATAAAATGCAATTTAATCATTCTATTTACTTTATGTACATTCACATTTAATTAGGATTGCCAGTTAGCTGCTGTAGCTACAGTATGAGCGGTGTTATGCTGGAAGGCTTTCAAAAGATGTAGCAATGCACTGTGCTCGGCAGGTAAGCACTACAAAGCTGTTGCTGTTCGCTATGACATTTTATACTAAAGTATTATATTAAAGTATTATATGTCATATGTCATTATATGTCAAGTATTATATGTATTTAGTATAATATGTCATGATTATACAGGAAATCTAATGTGTTCCTTTAGAAACTAAATTAACTTCATGATTAAATCGACGGTTGCATGAAATTTCATGAAATGACAAAGAATTAAATTATATTTGCTTTATGCTGCTCATGAGACTTTTACCAGCATAATCTCGATTGACCGAGAGTTTCGGTTGATCCAAACCAAATTTACGTTGTGGTGTTTTGAAGCTAGATGGCAAAATAGGTATTGAATTGAGAGCGATTACATTGTCAGTTGATACAAAAATCGCATAAATCGCATAACTCAAATCCAGCCACGTCCAATATAATAAAATTCAAAATTTGCTCGGTTTTTGACGAAATTCCATAAGTCGAACATGAAAATCACGTAATAAATTATCGTATAAATCAAATCATTCAAAAATCGCATATATTGTATTGTCATTTTTCAAAATGTCATTCGCACAAAATAAACCACCGGCTAATTAACAAGTGCACATTGGACAATGGACCATTATCTCGTTAATAAATAAACCACCACCTGTTTAATAAGCGCCCAAAATAAACCTCTCTTTAATAAACTACTGTACATTGTCTTGACGCGCTTTGTACTATTGTTGTATTGTACCACTTTTCATCTGACGATTCGATTTATATGTGATTCTGCCAGTACGCGAAAAGAAAAATCTGCACGATGCGAAAAAAGTCGATGTCATACGTTTTTTGTGCGGCTGCAACTCACTCAACGCTCAAGTGAATGCTATTTAATATACGTATAATAAAAATATCTGATCAGTTGTATTCTTCATTTATCAAATGTTTATATGAAAACGTATCCTCGCATAAATCGAAAACATTGGATTAGAATTACAACCGTAAGTCTATATGAGTTCACCCCGTTTACTGTTTCAGTTGTTTTCAATTACAAGATCGGCTATATAACTCCATCGATTCATGCGAATTCTTTACACGCAATTTCGTCAATATCCAACGATAATCCTCTAACATTTTTATACAGTATATTCAATCTTCTCATGTTTATACAGTATACAAAAAAATTTCACTTTCGTGCACTAAACAATGAAGTTTTGTCTTTTCGAGCGAATTTCGATATATGCGTTTTAAAGTAATGTATAGCTCGCGTGGAACATAACTTCGCATAAATTTAGCACCTCCTGGACTGTCACTCTGTAGTATGATTTTTGAAGCAATGTTGCGAAAGACTGCTTGCTACACATGAACCTGGTATACCAATAACTACAATTCGAAAACCGAACCAATGATAAAATTCAGAAAGTAAAAAACAAATATAACAATAAAAATAATTATCCCAAAATAACTAATTTTGTAGAATAGTTTTCAAATGATATAAGCAAAAGTTTCGTACCTTTTGATTTGCATTTCTCACAACTATACAATCCATTTATATTAGCCCTATTAGTGTTCGAGTAAGCCAGTGCACCATCCATAGCACAGCATTCTTCCTGCGATATGAAACTTAATATAGTGTCATCCGCAAAACATAAATCGGGATCATAGAACGCATTGAAACACCTGCTGCCCATTACTGAAAAATGAAAAAAAAACATAAAATCAATTTACTATGACTCTTATAAATGCTGGACCAATTAGTTATACGGCAATATGAACCTATTGGAATAACGTGCAACTCATGGACGAATTATATGTAAACTCATCGTTTTCTTAAATCTGAGACTTTTTTTGTACTTAGTTCGGTATAGTTAAGACGATCCGTTTACTAATGCAAAAAAAATCACCCCATTATACAGGGAGCTTCAAAAAAATACGAGTAGCCTATGTTGACACGTTGAAGATCTTGATGATGCCTGGCTATGTTTTATATAACATAGCCAATATAAACTAATCTGCCAACACTGGATGCTACATATTGTTGCCCAGGATTGCTTAAAACTAATCTTAAATGCACTGTAATGTTACTAATAACCCGGCCCACGTTATGATTCAGATCTTTATTCATGATATTGGTACTAGCAAATGCAGACGTTATCTTTTTTGAAACGAATCAACATATCAGACTTTTCAAAAGCAATAGATATCCGTTTTAATTCGATGAAAAAGATGGTGTCAATCACCTAACAACATTATGTCTAGAATATATGCGCGCAGTGAGTGTAGATAGGTGTATGTATGGCTCACTCTGTACACATCACTTCAAACTTATCAATCAATATCTCATCAAAAACTAACAATTTTGTTTATTTTGTTTTCGTTTTTGATGTTTGTTTTTGATAGCGTTTTTTGTGTTATTACCAAATATTATATCCCTGCTGTATTTTATCATTTTATATATTTGATTTATTGTATTTACAATTATAAATCTTAACCGATTGAATTTAGTAAGAAGTTAGTTTTGTTCAACATTATGTAAGTTTCATGCAAGTTCTACGGTTTTCTTATCTCTACGAGAGATGCGTATAATAAATAAAATAAAATATAAGTTTTAACATATTTTTTAAGCACCCTGTATGTGAAAGAAACATTATAGACAATTCGTATAATTTCAATGAAAACTTTACCTGCAACAGACAATAGGTGAACGAAGATCATCGACAGGACTAGCTCTACCAAAATCATGTTGGACATTCCGAAAGCTGTTGAACTACAGTGGAACTATAGAAACAACTTGTATACAGTTAGGATGTGAAAAGTTGAGATAACGTTAGATTGTACCTTCTCAAATTGCTGCTTGAAGGTTGATGACGGAGGGTTTTGTTCTGACAGGTTTATCAAGAGTGCTCATAAGTTGTTTTTTCGTACTAAGGAAACATAAGAATCGTTGTTTCCTGGAAGTAGGCTAAGAGTACTGTATATTGGATTGCTTTTCCTCTATTGAGTCTGATTCACCAGTACATTAAGTATAAAAAAAAATTTTTGGAAGTGATTCGACGAAAAATACATAGCATCACTATACACAGTATACAGTACATCAGCTAATAGTCATATTTTCTGTACAAAACAAAGAGTTACTTTACAGTATGTAGCATACCACATTGATATGCGACGATTATGAGACTCGATTTAAAATTTTCAAACGGTCAAATACCCCAAATATCCACAGAAAAAAAATGTTGCTACTGCTTCTTCAGATGAAGTACTCTGAACACTGGATGCCTTAATAATCCAAGAATAAACAAAGTGAAGACTGGCTATTTATAACAATCGTTATCTCCTTAAGTCCAAACAGCATCCTCCTCATAGTTAATTGAAAACTGATCCAGAATTGTGCAACAACACCACAGTCTTAGTTTTCTGCAATCCCTTGTCGACACCGTTTAAAATGCACTAGTAGTACCACTTTGTCTTATGAAATGTATATAAAGACATACAGTATTATGCAAGTGATTATTTAGATAATGTCAGCATTGTTGAAGTTTCAGTTTTCAAATTAACAGCACATCTAGCCAAAATTAACACTCCTAAAAATCACAGTTAATTTGGTATAATTTAGTACAACACCCGATTTGATCACATATAAAACGAGTCACATTCCATGAAATCTCAACTTGCAAAAGAAGAAGAAGAAGAAAATTTCATCTTTTGTAGGATGCATTGTATCTCATTAATCTCGAGATCGGTATCTCATCGTATTCATTGTCTTCTGCACTGACTGCTTGCATCTGAAGATTGTTGGGAACTTCGTAGCCGTCTTCATCCAACGGCGCGTGCATCGAAACGTTCTCATCTACTTCAAGTTCGATGTACGAAATGGACGGTTCGTTAAGCTTAGTCATTGGTAATCTTTGATTCCTTTCACTGTGGTTTTGTACATTTTCATATATAATATCCGATGATGGTCGGAATGACAAATCGAAATTGGAGTACACTGGAGATTGCTGAGTTTCGGTGTATGATTTGCCATCATCTGCATCTATTAGGTTGAAGTCGAATGCTAAACCTGCGTGGCTCGTTGCTTTGGATGGTGCTATTAATACTGTACTTGTTCGACCCAATCTTTTTGTAAAAAGAACAAAAAAATAAAAAATTTGAATTTTATCATCAGGTGGCATTACAAAATTAAACCAACTTTTTGAAAGAGATTCGTTGAAAATGCTATTTAATAAAAACATAACACAGGGGGAGAAAGATTCCTCGATTTATGAGTTCTGTGCATTTACGATATCTAGTGTCAACATTTTAATATTTAATTTTGAATGTTTTCTACAATTAAAACATATTTCAATATTTTGGACATTACTGCATATAAGCCTAATTTACACGAAGATAGTTGTCGCTGTCGCCAAAACTATCGCAAAAAACTATCATCGTGTAAACGCGCCTTTATATATATCGGTACTAAAGTTTACCCCTTATTTTCTAATTAAAATTACAAACTTAAACTTATCTTACTAGTAATTTTTTTAGTCGGTTTGGATAGTTACGAAACGTTGGTTAAATTTTATAAACATAACAACCAATAATATGATTTTTTTAAAAATTATTATTAAATTTAAAAGAATATTTGATATATCCAATAAATGAATTGCGACTTTTCTCTAAATTAAATTATAATTATCATCCTGTATAAAAGTAAATGTTTACCTTTTACATAGGAACGATATCAATACAGCTATTGCAATTATTACAGCAACTGTAACGATGGAGACAACAGGCGCAATCCACAAAATCTGCTCAAATCCACCACCTATAAGTTAAATAACCCAAGTTTATTAAATTTAAAATTCTTTACACATAATGGATTTGAAAATAAATTACTTAGTTTTGACCTTCTGAACCATAATGTGTAAGATTTGAGCCATCTGTCACAGTCGGAGTCACAGTTGGAATCACAGTCGTGTTAATTTCGATGGTCGTTTCATTGAACAGGAAAATGGTTGTTGATGGAGTTGTTACATCTGTGTTCAAAATTAAAATGTTTGTAAATAATGATTTTTCAACTTCACTTTTCAAATCATTGAAAATTCAAAGTTAACTTCAGTTAAGTGAATCAAAAATCAAAAATTAATTTGAAACATTGTTTTAAAATGTACTGCATCTGTAAACAGTGGTTTCTAACGTTAGGCTACTAATAAAACTAATTTACCTAAACTTTTTGTATTAAATTAATCTATCATTTTAAAATATTGTTAACATGTAGTTAAAAGACCATGTTTCTATCTCAATTTTCATAGAAATTATGCACTATGTGCAACATTGATTACGGATTTTAATATCACGAAGTTTCTAAAAAGCCTATAAAATCACAATGAAAAAAAAAACATTAAATCGGTTAAAAAAAATATTTTAATAATATTTTTTAAGAAAAAGTACACTCACTTGACATATTAGGACATACAGTACAATTTTGTAGTCCATTGTCCATTGAAGTATTTGTAACACCTTCCATTTGGCTGCAACAATTTACTGGATCACTAGAAGGATCTAATACAATAGCACTTATTTAATAAATCTTTCTTATTGCAACATTTTTGGTCTAAATTTAAATGCATCCTATTCCAGATGAAGAAATATTGGGTTCAAAATATTACTTCCTAAGTCGAGAAACAACTTAAAGCAGGATCTTCCTATACAAGTTACCTTTGTAATTGTATGAATATAAATGTACCATTATTATTTAGTAAAAATAGGGTACTTTTCTATTAGCCCATAGACACCGCTAATGGCTAAGATTACTTGTAGACTAGCCTAAACTATGAGTATAGTGTCTATGAGTATAGATATCAGTTTAGATTAGTTAAAAAAGACAACACTTCATACTGTAATTGATCGTTCATCATAAAATTGATATATTATTGTTTGTTTAATGGGTACTTTCCTGTTATAGCTGGGGCGAGTCTGATGTTGTTGATATTTGCTTTGTACTTGGTTTATTTTGTATGAGTTTATTTTGCAGGTTAGATTAAGAAAAACAAAGAAACGAATTAAATGTATGATATTGTTTTGTTTCCCTAATCTAACCTGCAAAATAAATCCATAACCAAGTACAAGCAAATAGCAACTCAAACTCACCCCGGCTATCCCAGGAAAGAACCGTTTAATTTATTTATTTATTTAACACATATAACAACCCATGGGGTCAAAAGAAAAACAACATTTACAAAGATTCGAAATAATACATGGACATTAAAACAAATTAAAGACATGCAAGATTTACATAATGACTAAAATATGATAAAAAAAAATGGTTTTAAAACATATTAAAACAATGAGGGAGACCTAAACTGTGACCACCAGCCTTAGCTTAATGTAACCTAAACTGGAACCACTAGCCTTAGCTACTAGCGCCACAAGCGGTACCTGCCGGATAACAGAAAAGTACGAAGTATAGAAATACATGTGCATCATATGTAATATTTTCAATAGATCTTTAATAACTACTAATTAAATTTAAATATTAATCCATCAAAAACAATTGTGAAAATTAAATAGTTAAATCAACTACTAAACTAAAGAGAAACATCTCTTTAGATAGACTGGATCATATCATATATACATTTGTATCTCTTTAGTACTACTGTGTAGAAAGTAAGTTGATAAAGATTGCTATACTTAAAATTTGTGCATAAAAAAGGAATAATGGAATAACAATTACAAATATTTAAAATGTTAAATAGTCTTTTTCAAGTGAAATAAGCGAAAAATTCACTAACCTTCCGGTTTACATAGTTCACAAAGATACATTTTATTAAGGCTAACCAACTCATTGGTTATCGAATAGGCCATCGCTTTATTGGTAGCACAACATTCTTCCTGCGATACATTGATGGATAAAGTATCTTCTTCAAAACACTGGCCTTCTTCGTGGTAATAGAAACACCTTTTGCCTATCACTACGAAAAAATAAAATCAATTCACAGCAACATGAACATTACCAAAATTAAGACTCATTTTTTTAACAGCTTTATATTGAAAATACAGTACGATTTTACACATTAAAAATATAGAAACAAATTCAATTTCTTAAATTGTTACTCAAAATTTCACCTGAAACAGACAATAGGTTGATCAAAACTATTTTTAGCATTAGGACCAACAAACACATTTTGGACGTTCGGGTAGCAGTTCAACTATAGTGGAAGTAAAAATAACTTGTACAGTTAGCACAATTAACACACAATATGAAATAATTAGCACGTGCAAAGTTGAAAATGTAAACATTTAAATTGTACCTTTAAAAATTTCGGCTTCAGTGTTGACGTCAAAGGGGTTTATTTTGACAAGATTTACCAGGGGTGGATTACAAAAATTACGTGTGGATTACAAAAAGTTTTAGCCAGGAGACGGAAACAGGACGTAAAATCACGCTCCTTTTTGGTTCGAAGAAAATCAACTGCATATGAAAACACTGCGAATGAAAAAATAAAGAGATTTAATTTAATGTTATGGAAGGGCAAGGAAAACCCGATCAGCCCTGCAGACGCCAATATAATGAAATCACTGGTCATTTAAGTCGTTCAATTAAGTTATTCAATTATTAAATAGGTAATCTACCTAAACGCTTCATAAAGTTTGTACACAGTATTGGGTAAACATTAGTTTTAGGTTGGTGGGCGGAATTCGGGTAAAATATCGTTAACATAAATGAAATATTTTAATGTTGTTGTATTTTCTAACTAACCTAACCTGGTATCTACACCAATAACACTAAATATAAGTTAAGTGAAAATAACAACATTACAATATTCCATGTATGTTAACGCTATTTTACCCCAACTCCACCCACCAACCTAAAACCGAAGTTTACCTAGTACTGTATACTGTATATTAGTTACTGTATGTTAGTTAAATGATCTGAGCAACTGATTTCAATTCTAATCTTTGCATACCTTACTCATACACCAAATAATTCATTTTAACTAGTTTTTTCCAGATGGCGCTCTTCTGATTTCCAAAACCATGGTGTGGATGATTGTTGATGGAGTTGATCTCCATTTCAACTCTTGAACAGCCCAGCGAAGTTGTCCAAAGATGAACCCCTTCAATATCTGAAGCCTAAATTGAAAATCAGAATGTGCTGAACACATTGTTGAGTGTTTCACCATGGTAAAACGTGCATAACCACAGTTACAACATGTCTGTAGATGTTTGTTGATAAAATTTGACTTGTTCATCTCTTGAACATTCTAGAAGTTATCCAAGAACAAAAACTCTCGAGCCTTGAATTTCATTACAAATTATAATGTACTGGACATTCTTAGGTATTTCACTCAGCACATGGTAAACATGTATAACCAGAGATACATATTTACATGGTAACATGACGATTGATGAGATAAATGCCAATAATAAAAAATTTCTGTGCAATACAAATATCTCTATTTTTTTTAGGTATTATTGTAATTTAGCATAAACAAATCCGTATAGCACTAGCCTAAGCATTGTTGTCAAACATTTACAAGTAACCTGAAACAAACACGTGGAAATATATTTTTGGCTGAAATGTGTTAAGTGTTTATTTGGATCGATTGGTTTGAACTCCAAACAATGAACGAGCTATCGGTAGTAAACTATAGGTCAAAAATGCCAATTTTAGAGTTCATAGAGGTCCAGACTTTTCAATCAATAAGTTCAATAAAAAAAGGTTAATAAAATTATGGAACTATAAAATGAACCATATTTAATGAAATGTTCATATCAAGTAATTTTTATTTATCATTATCACTGATTTACAGTGCATTATAAATACCCAAATGACCTTTGGGATTAGAACCCCGATTTCGCTTGTGGCGCTACTTGCTTGTACAGGGTAGCGCAAAAATCCTGTCACGATTTTAAATTGAAATCAATTTAATCTACATTTGAAATAATAACATAGAGTGCATTTCTTAAAAATTTTTGTAAAGTTATCTACATTTGAAATAATAACATAAGAGTGCATTTCTTGAAATTTTTTGTAAAGTTATTTGCGAAATAATATTATTTTGTCAAACGATGTTATATTTTGCGTTGACATGGTGTGCTCTTTGCATAATCGTAGTATGGCCTATGGTGTGATTAGAAAGGAGCATTTCTTACGTTAAATTAGTTATGTATACTCTTTGAAACCGTCACAACATGGCCTTCTGTTTTTCAATTAAGTTGGTAACACTTTTATTTATTTCTTGAATCGTATATTGTGACATTTTCAAAACTCCCAAGTTTCTACTTCACTCTGCAAAAAAGATAAAACAAAACTGGTGTAATCCAAAAAACATATATTCGAATTTAAAATCGTGAAGGGAGTTCTGAGCCACCCTTTGAATCGCTTGGTGTTCAAAGTTTTAGGTTAGTTAAACAAAAACGTATTAAATGTATAAAATCCAGTAGGCCTAATGATCTACAAGTATTTATTAAGTTTTTGTTTAACTAACTTAACTTGGCCTCCACGCCCATTGCCCAAGTATTGTACTCTGTAAAAAGCAAGTAGCGCCACAAGCGAAGTCGGGCGTCTAATTCCTGAAAAAGTACCGTTCCCTTTATATAAAAGTACTAATATAAGGTACTGTACTAGAAAGTCAACCAGTCAAAAAACACTGTACATTGAAAATTTGTTTTAAGCATACCCTTTATATACTTCATATTATGTACCGGTATATAATCTATGTACATACAAAATGCAAAGAACTTATTATTGATTTCTGCATCTTTAGGTTTATGCGAATTAAAATGTATGCAATTTTTGAATAATGCGATATTCAATTTATGCGAGTTTTGAACCATTCCATTTTTTGATCTTGACAATTTTGAATTTATTTATTTATATTTGCGATTTCATTTTTTTACATTGGGCTGATGCGTTTTTTGATTTATGCGGTTCTCATTTTTTTGGTACACTGGACTATACAGTATATTCTCATAAACGACTGTAGATGGCAGTATACGTTCAATTACCAACTCACAAGTGACGTTAATATAATGAGTATAAAAAAACGAGCAGATTATTGTTAGAATTTTATTTAAGCTCATTTATTGTTTATACTCATGGTGAAATCCCGTGGATTCCAAGAGTTCCACATAGATCTGAGTAGTATTAATATAAAAAGCACAACGCCATCAGTTGAACATTCCTTGTGTAGTTCCATCACGAATTCCCCTAAGATTTCCACGAGATAAAAGAAGTAGGCTATCTAAAAATATAAATTGCAAACGTATAGTTTGGATCATATATTCTCGGATGTGATACATCGTTAATTGAATGTCATATATAGATATAGAAAAAAAAATAATAATTGTGTGCGTGTTGCCAATCTCTCCCCAGAGCACGAATCTCGAGAAACTGCACATTTACACCATGTTCCCCTCTCTCACAAAGCCCCTTTGTCATTCGCCAACTCTTGAAATATGGATACCCTCAGTCCCCTCATAAATTAAAGTGCTTTTATTTGGGAGGGAGAAAAAAATGTGATGGATCTGACACCCAATAATTACCAACTCATGACAAACGATGCGAGACGTCTCTTGGAAGACATCTTTCTGTTTTTCAATTTTTTTTCTCTCTACTATATATTATATCGTTGTACCTGAGATGCTTTAAACTTGTATAAGCAGTTTTCGACTATAATTCTTTATACTGTATTTATGTGTCATTCCATTTTACCTATACTCTTCCTCCCCTTGGCAAAAAGAAAAATATTAGATGCTTGAAATGTCATGAATGGTGCGCATTAATTATTAGAATTGAACAATAAAGTAATAATTGTCATTGAGGTTATTACCAGTTCGACATGGTCCAAGAAAAGTTGAAGATGGTGAAACGTCCAATCAGGAAATGGCGATTTCACACTAATTTTCTTTTCGAGAAGTGAAGGATCTGGAAAGTTGAATGAATAGTATTGAAACTTGTGGAAACTTTAGCACACGAGTGTTCAAGGTACTTATGAGGGTGGATCAAAAAATAAGTTTCGCTCGTGAATAAAAAAATAACAAAATGATATAGACACAAATTGTATGTTAGTGTAAAGGTACACCCTTTATTAATTTATACACATATTCGTTTAACGCTTGTAAACACTTATTGGAATGTGTGAGCAACTTTTCGATATTCCCCACTGACAAATTCACTTTAATTTTGTGGAACTATTTCAGAGCCACCATTTTCACAGTTTCATTGGTTTGAAATTGTTGTCCTTCAATTTGTTATTTTATCGAATAAGTTGTAGCCGGGCTGAAAAACCACTTTTTCGGTAAAATGGCAAACAAAATTGTACGACGATTCCAAACCAATGAAACTGTGAAAATAGAAGTCCTGAAAAGGTTGCACAAAACTGAAGCGAATTCGTCAGTGAGGGGGGGGGGGAGTATCGAAAAGTTGATTACACGTTTACAGGGATTAAACGAATATGTGTATAAATTAATAAAGGGTGTACTTTCAAACCAATGTTTGAAACAATGTTTGTCTATATCAATTTATTTTTTTATGCACGAGTGAAACTTATTTTTTGATACGTACAAAAAATAAAAATAAAAATAACGAGAATTTCTAAGAATCTTATCACATATAACACAATATGATATTACAGTATAAATAACTCACTTTAGGAAAAAATTCTTAATAGAAAATTCCAAAGTGTAATCAGCATAACAGAAAATAAAAATTCTTCTACTTCAGTGGTAATGGAACATTCTTGCGTTTATTAAATTTCTTCCACCTGATGAAATGTAATTCCTTACTTATTAAAGTAAGTCTGTAAGTATTGAAAAAGAAATGCATTACAAGCATCAAAATGTACCCACTAGGAAAAAAAAATGGTGGCCCCCAAAAAAAAAATATAAAGAAAAAGAAGTTGATTCCGAGATTGCAGTTTCCTTGAGCCTAATTGAAAACATAAAATCCAAAAAATTAATTGAAAACATAAAAGTAAAAGAAAATTAATTTAGATCATGTGAAAGTATCGAAGAAAAAAAATATTATTAATTTTGTATTTGCGTGACACCAAACGTTCTGTATTTTTAAATTGGAAAACTTCTTAATAAATTTTCCCAAAAAGTTGAGAAGTTGTTTTTCTTATTATTATTATTTTTTTTTTGTGATACAGCCATAAGTTTCAAAATGAGAAGCTCGTTCACCTTTAGTCATTAGAGAGCAAGTTTGGTGATACTTTGCGAAAGTATTAAGGGTACAGTATATCAAAAGCACATTTAACATACTGTACGTGTGCAAAATCTTGGTACCATGCATAATTTCCACTTGAGTTGATAAAGATATCCTAAAAGTGTACAATTTGATAGTTAACAAAATAACTAAAGCATGACATTCGGGTTGTATTTCAGCACCTTAATATTTAGAAAAGAATTCAACTTTGACCTGGATTTATATTATTCACATTAAAAAGCTCGTATGAATTTTCCAGCTTTGAAATGTAATTTAATTTAAAAGTTAATCACTATATTAATTGCCTCATACGTGTTTAAAGTGTACGTATATACAGTATGTTACTGACAATGTATAGAATTCGATAGAATGCCAAGTCTGGTTTAGGTAATTATAAAATTAGCATTGGAATAGTTCTGTTAATCATGAATTTAGGTTAAATCCAAAATTTAAACCTAAATTTGAACTTGGAATTTTTTTCTTGAAGAAACTATTGTTCACTAACCTACGCTTTTGTTAACTAACCTAAAAAGTTCTATACAACGTGTTATTTCAAACTTTTCCAAAAGAGACTAGGCAATCTATAGAAAACCTAACCATTTTGAGTATATAATGTCCATTTTATAATGTCTGAATTCTCTACATATATGTATATGTATTAACATATATACAATACAGTACTTCAGTCACTAAAGTATAAAGTATTCAGTGTACTAAACATTTGTGATATAGGTACCGAAATCGCACACGCAGAACTCTCATGTATCAAAGACACTTTGTACTGTATGATGTACTTAAAATACCAAAGTTTAAGTCATCAATCGCTCGTATCAACTTAAAAACCGAAACACAAACGTTCAACTATTATAATACTCGACGGTTTTTTTTTTCAACACTCAAGATGTATACTTTGATGATTCACACTGTAAAAGCGGGTATTGATGTTAAAAATGCATTTAACTTTTAATGACTTTCTTTTTCTATTTAAAAAAAAATGGCAAAGGAAACAACACGCACAGTAGAAATTCCTCTCTCTATATATATATTGAAATGACAAGTTCATCTGTAAAAGTAGAAATGGTATCATTCTAATGTGTTATTAAATATTGATCTCGAAATAGGGTCTCTTTGTTGGGACTCGGTTCAATTGCACAGTGAAATGAATGGAGCTTACACTCTTGCAGAATGCTGGAAACCAAAAAATAAAATAAAAACTAGATTGTCAACAAGAAGGTTCTGGAAGAAAAAAAACTGATGCTAATGTCCAAAACAAATGTTCCTGACACGATGACTGGCAAAAAAACCATGTCGCAAAAAACGATAAATGTATGCTATGTACAAGAAAAGGTACCAAAAGTGTCACATGCCAAGGCGTGAAGACGGATACCAAACACCATTCATACGTCACCTTCCCTCAAAAAAAAAATATTAACTTAAGATAATTTAATTATTGCTTATGATTCGGCATGTTACTTTTGTCACTTGGAGTATTCTTTTGTTGTATGTGTGTATACTGTAGAAATGTCATGAGAAATTCCCTACGGAAAAGACACTGGCACTTCAGCGTTTCTGGTCACTATGCGGTAGCTACAAAGCTGGAGCATATCTCTCAGTCACTAACAACTCGCCAAGTTTTGAATGAACGTGAAAACGAATCCCAATCACTTTTGTCGACATACATACTTGCAAATTCTGCTGCTGCTGCTGCTGTTTTGATACTTAACTCTACGATCAAACGAAACAACCTACTTGGCAATGCTTGCACGGTTTACTTGCACGAATGAATATCCACTGTCTTGATGCAAGTCTTGCACTCGACGTAGCAGCACCAGTGAAACTTGCATTCGCACCGTTCTCTCAAAGTCGCTTTGTAGGTGTTGTAACCTCGTCCACAACACATTAAGTTGCAGCCGTCCATTCCTGGTGAAGTTCGGTTGCAATGGCGTCCTTTGGTACCTGCGGAACCCGTGGTCTTGTTGCGAACGCAATAGTCGGGCGACTCGTCTACATACACTAGTTCTTCGGCAGTGGGCACATTGAACTTGGGATTAGCAACTTGTAGTTTACCTCGTCGATTGATCTTTACTTCCGTACCACCGTCATATTTGTCTTTCAGCAGATCACCAATCTCTCGGAAAGATGCTAGCTGCTGCCAACATGTGATGAGACTGCAAGAACCAGACACACCATGGCATTTGCAAGTGACTTTCATCCGCCGGATTACCGCCTGTTCAAAAAACAAAAACAACACAAAATATTAAGAATCAGATCTTTCAATCCAACTTTAGAGGTTCCTGACATATTTTCACTGACTGATTATGTCGATGATTACTAAAGGCGTGTATCATAATAACCAATTAGTAACATTACGCATAAATCGCATAGATCGAAATTCCCATAAAATGAAGAAAATAAATTACAATGGAAAATTCGACATTGAAGACCAGCATTTGCTCCACACGTGGTATGCAAGTTATGGAAGAAAGCTGCAGTTGCAGAAACATTCAACCAAATTATTTTTTAAATATCTTTTATCATGAACCTTAAATCCTGGTCATGGCACCAATTGGATGAATTTCTTTCGTCACAAAACAAAACCAGTTACACAAAATTTACATAAATCGACGACTTCCTGTATTATTGATACTATTAAAATACTTGTTATTGAATATTATTTTTAAAATATAAGTTGTCATGACTCTAAATCCTGGTCATGGCACCAATAGAATGAATTTCTTTCATCACATAATAACGAAATGGGTTATACAAAACTTATATAAAAGAATTCCTGTACTATTGAAACTACAGTATTAAATTAACTACTCTTTACGAAAAAAAATGTTAAAAAATAAACCACAAGCATAATCTACAAAGGAAAAACTATTACACAAAATCATTAAATACACAAAACATAGTAATTTCAATGTTTTTTATGATCTTGGGAGGTCTGAAGAGGGTTCACTAGCAAGTATTTCTCCGGAAATGATGGGAGGAGATAGTTTGTATCCTTCAATTCAATGACCAATTAAACCCAACCCATAGATATTTACATTTGGTGATGACAGAACCAACTTCCCATTCCACTTCGCAATGACCTTTTAGCAGTAACGCAACTAAGCGCGTCCTTTCTTCCACCCATTTTCAACTATAAAATGGTCAAACAGAGTATAAATACATCTCATTTTATGGCTAGGTGGGGAAAAGGATAAAGACCTTCCCGTTAAGTTGTTCTTTCTTTTTATCCTCTTACTCTATGCTCTCTCTTGGGAACGCTTTCCATGGCAAAGCGAAGTCCATTTTTATTACGTTGACGTAATGATGAATGGTGGGAAAAAATGGTCTTTGGTGAAGGTTGGAATTTAATCAATTCAAAGAGGGTGTCAACCCACGCACCATCATCCAGAATGATCGTAGTTACACACCCGCAAAGAATTTACAATTAAAACCCTGTTAAGTATAATCAAGATGCAAAAGGTGTTTGTACGGAAACTTTAGAACTTTCAAGAATGAAACATTCTGACAAAAAATGAGTTCTTTTTTTGCGATGATTACGATAATAAAAGCCCATTTTATGTGATTTTCTATTTATATGAAGATTTTGCAGAACTTAACCCTTACATACATACAAACTGTATATTGATAAATATTAAATACTAACATATAATGACATTGTCATGTCATATAATGTCATGATATGGGGTTATAAAAGTGCAAAGTACTTTTATATACATGTTATAAAAGTACAAACTCATCTGTGAGTGTCTTACATGAAAATTTATCCACAGCTAATATAAAACGAAGCAATAAAAACCTTACAAACATATACGGGTACTAACGTATATCAACAATACTTCAATACTTTATACGTTTCCAAGAATTTCCCTGGGTTTACAGCAAACATTAATTTACCAAAATTAAAT
>JAQIWH010004306.1:0-17364 GCA_034695005.1 Cryptops parisi | reverse complement strand
TAAAAAGGAGTTTATAGCGAAGCCAGAGCAAGAATCGTTCCATTCGGCGGGCATAGCCCGCCAAACGATTTCATTTTACGATTAATATTATAATGAAAGCGTTAGAAAAAGCGTGGATGCGGGGCAGTTCTACAGTTCTTTCTAATATTTAAATCAGAAAACCTCCTTTCGAAGAAATTGTTTTCATCATTTGTTATGCATCTTTTGTTTCTCTTTGTAGATGAAGCTAGCTTACGCCACTTTAATTTATATCCCGTTGCTGACTCCTCCCATGTACATCGTAAGCCATTTGGACGATTTCAAAAAATGATGCTTTGACCTGCACTATATAGAAGGACAATGGCCAATGAATAGTTGTAATGACTGCATCTGCAATCATTTTGTTTGTTAATAATTTAAATAACTTAAAATTACTTTTGTCATTATTGATGCAACAACCGATTTTGCTGGTTTAAGATAAAATGTCACAACGCATATTCAACGTTATAATTTATTGACGTAGACAAAGTTATTACCATTTAATTAATAAACAGTAAACTTTTACGTTACGCAACTTACTTTGCATTAGTGTTTGTTTTTTTTTAACTTTTTCATTGAATTTGTAGTTTTGGAACCAACGGTGTAGATCGACTCGAACGTAGCATGAGAGTGTGGAGGATCGTGGAAAGCAACCCACATATTCAGAGGCAGGAGTAGTAGATAATTTGCGGAGGGAGGCTGAGGTATGGGAAGAGGGAAACCTTCCAGGCCTCAACATGTGTAAAGAGTCCTTTATATATGTTACACATAGGGTGGTCAACAATTTCCGTAAGTCCGTTCTGGAGCACCTTTACCAGGGAGGCCGAGGAGAGTGATACTGCGATAGTTGAAGCACTTCTTCTGATCATCTTTCTTAAAGGTCGGGACCACCATTCCAGTTTGCCAGTCCAAAGGTACTCGTCCTGTCTGCCAGGCGACCCTGAAAACTCACGTCAACCAACGCGAGCCCTCATCACTCAGAGCTTTTAGCATCTCGGGCGGATTTCGTCGATTCCAGCAGCTTTGCCTATATTATTAGCCATGATTTGAGAGACTTTACAGCCTTTCTTACCTCGAGAAGTCATCGTCCTTTTTTATAACTGCATTTTTTAGTTACACCGTTATTTCACTCAACTTCTCAATTGCATTTACATGATTCAATCACCGATTTAACATGACGCCTTAATTTAGTTTCAAAAGCTAAAGTAGCTTTTCTGTATAACACAGCGAACAGTTGCAGCCTGGTGATGCTCTCCTGCTGAGCACAGTGCATTGCTCCAACAGATGAAAGCTTTCCAGCATAACATCGCGTTTGGTGAATATCAATGCAAATACATTTGCGTAGTCTCCATTAACTCGTATTCATTTTAATACGATTGGCAAATATTTATAAGTTTTACAATTTCATCTTTATGGAAATACATGTAAATGATAATTATATTACTTTTTTTTTGTTATTAGTATCCTCTTATATTGATATTTTTAATACTTATACATATAATATTACAATATATTACAATTTTCAAAAGGAACTTCAGTTAAAAATTTTCTACCCCAGTAACATGCTTTCAATGACTTTATTACGCGGTTTTCATTTACGTGCTGTTTCGTGAAACCTATTACTCGCTTAAATGAAGGGATTACTGTATGGTACCATATAATAAAATGAATACAATGCACATAGAATTTTAACGTTGTGGTATATTGATTTAAGCTGGACTTAACAAAAAAAAAACGTTTGTAATTATAACTAACAACAAGAATATTTTTTTATGAAAAATAATACATGCTGAAACACTGCACACCATTTTATAGACAGTGAGTCATTTTAGCTTCACCGTCTCTGATGGTGTCACCTGGTACAGTTCGCACCCCCTTAGCGACGCCACTGCATGCTTACATGTATGAATGTATGTAGTTTTTTAATAAACTACATACAAATAAAATGCAAGTCTTGATAAAATTGCATTGACATGATTATTAAAGTGTAGTGTAATCTATGATGCATTTCTATGAAAGCTTTCCATTTTCAACTCTTAAACAATTAAATTTTATTGTAATTATTTTGCATTGCTTCGCTCGATGAAATAGAAGTTTCAACGACTTGTTTCCTCTTTAATGACAACAACTGTTGAATGCTTCTAGCAATGACTTAAACCTATACAGGTTCTTGATTTATAAGAAGTTTGTTTACAAAAACTTTTATTGAATAAAAAATTGCTTATATTGAAATTTTATAAAATAAAAAAACAAAAAAACTTCTGTGAGCAATGAGGATCCAGTATTCGCACATGTGGTGTACACATTGTGGAACTCTTCCTTTATTTAACTCTGTATATGCCATTAGGGTTGCCACTCGTCCTTTACCGAAGTGCCAAAGGACACAAAATTTTCTTAATTTCAAAAAAAGACTGAAATTCCAGAAACATTAGCAATGTTCTTGAGAAAAAGTAAGTTATAAATTCAATGTATATCATCTTTCCCAAGCCTGACCTACAATTTTAACATTATAAATAAATAGCCCAAGTACTACAGAATACAATAGAAATTAAACTTACACTATACTCAATTTCAGGTTCATAAAGCAGCGTTGAATTAGTTACAAGTCAAACATCAATCAGGGACCGAAAATGCCTTTCACTTTGTTTCCTTACAACGCCTTGAGTCACCTTGGGAAAGTAGAGACTAGGGAAGGACTGGCTCTAGTTGTATCAAACCAAGGTAATTTGTATCAAAAAAGTTAGAGAATAAAATAGAAACAAAAAGTAATTACGTGAAACCTTAAAATTTACTTTAAACGAGTGGGTAGCATAAACTTACTATAATCTCAAAAAAAGCAGCTTCTGGAAGAACTGCAAAACTATGACTATTGAACCAGTAATTTAAACTACACCTAGTTAGTTAAAGTATACTTTTCATTGATTTTTATTTTTTTATTTGTAAGAACTTTACTCGAACGGTTTGATACCGTTTGATACAATAAAACGATACAACACTAGTTTTTAAGCAACTGCATGAAACCATGACACAACTTTTCAAGGTTACTTTATGGGAAAACTGCCAATAGCATGGCAGCATTCACATCTACAGGGGAATCCCCAACATGTTCGCCTCGTCGCCACGTCCGTAGTTTCGATTTTACAACTCCTCCTCACAAGGAACAACTCTATCTCAAGCTCGAAACAATAGAGTAGCCTAATTTCGAGCACGAAATCTGTATTCGCAGCTTTTTGAATAGACAAAACGAGAAGAAACCAATTTGCATAAAAAGTGACTTGACACACTGAACAAGTGAGTATACTGCTGTTAACTTTATTGGGGGAAAGGGGTGGGTTCCAAAATATTTGTAGCAGTAATCATTGAATAAGCTCAGAATATTGATAATGTGAATACCAGGTTAGCAGTTTGTCCCTTCCAGACAAATTTAAACAAATAAACAGGGTGGACCGAAAACCTGTCAAAAGTTTTTAAAGTGCGATTTCTCATGATGTCATGAACCACTTAAGCTAGCACATTTTGTTTTCAGATTTGTCTGGAAAACTGCATATGAAATTCGTATCACAAATTTAACCCCTCCTCCGTTTAACACAAATTACAAAGATATCGAGTTAAGCTTTCAAGTAATAGTTTTAGTTTTCGTCTGGCGATTTCTGGGGTCATGAGAAATCGCTAATTGAATTTTAGCGGCAGATCTTTTGGCCCACCCTGTATGTATTGTAGCTAGGTAGTTGATCTACAATATTTTTGGGCAAATTTGGTTTGCTTCATTGCATCACAGCTACCAGGTGTATCAAATGATTCATCATTGCAAATAACTAACGAGACTATATCCACGCTGAATAATATTAAAACACATGACTTTAGAACCAGAGTTTTTTGTTAGCAGTATGAATAAGGCAAAATACAAACAAAACAGAAACATTGAACCTTTTCTTATCTGCAGAAAGTACCGGTAAGTAAGCTTAAATAATGATTGGATACGTCATGGGAGATATCTATCAAAAGTTTAGACGTTTGTTTAAAAAGTAAACCACCAGTTAGGTATCTGGAAATAACACTTGATATTTCCAATGGCTCACACCCTAATCATTTGGGATTGTCAACTTGTAGTGGTAAAATAACCACGAAAGTTTAAAACTTTTTACTTACTCAATTGATTTGTACAAGGCGAGTCAAAGTATGGTTCCAAAAGGTTACTTGAAAGGCTAAAAGTGTTAATACTTTGCATAATTTTAACGAAATGTAGTGAGTACACTACACTGCAATACACGGAAGCTATACTGAAAGCTTTTAGGCGTTCTATTCTTTTTATCTTTATTTCAGTTGGATTGTTGAAAATAAATAAAACATTGAACTATGACTAAATGGACCATTGCATACATCTTTTTAAATATAACTTGGTAGCAAGGACTCATGGTTTTCAATGTAACAATGTGAAATTTAAAAGTCAACGAAAATAACAATCATTGTAAAGAGCCCTATCAAGGTGCTATTATATTGGAAACTCAATACCATAGCCTATCAACTCTTCCTATGGAACAGTACTTTTAACTCACCCTGTATATTGCATTCTTAATCACAAAGCTCTAATGTATGTATCTTCTCTTTCTAGCTTTAAGATTCATCTATAATGGCTAATCTCATATCAGGAATGGTTATTAGTGGTGCTGATCATGTGGCTGAGTGGGCAGAAAGACTTGCACATACATTTAACAGACCAGGCCACATAGGTATAGCCATTGGCAATGAAAGTGGTCACACCATGTTATCACCACAACGATATATAAACAGTGGAAAAATCAACAGCTTGCCTTTAGAAATCCAGTCTGGCAATACAGGATTAATCAGTGCTGCTAAGACTTTTGTTTCTCCTTATGGCACTGCAGGAGTCATCACCTACGAGTTAGAAAGCAACAACCTAGCTGATCTGCCACTGTACACTCGCTTCCAACTCATGTGGTCATCTCCGTTTTACACTCTTGTGAATAAATGCAAAGTTAATGTGGCAATAGGTAACATGAATGCCAACGAGGATCTGTGGGAGAGAATGTGGCATGGCCATCATGGTGAAACTATAAGGGCAGAAAATACAGTCTATCAATTTAAACTTGATAAAGGTTTCAAAGCAGTGGTTCATATGGGACAAACTGGGCCCACTCCTCTTGCAATTAGTTTATCAAGAGAAGCAGAAAAAATTGAAGTCCAAAATATCAAGTCAACTTGATCTGGAATTCAAATGTTAATGTCCTGTTTTGTATATATATCCATGTAAGACTAGATAAATAAGCTCATGCCAACCCTACAATCATCACTATTGCAACTAAATATAGCTGTTTGAAAATTTGTAACAACTTTAAACCTACTGTAACTACACATAGTTCATAAAGTGTCATATACAATGTTTTTATAAAGTACAGCTTAATACGTATTATGAATATTAAACAACTTAACATGCGATTTATTACAGTAATGTAAGTTTACCAACAATAAATGTTTTGTGCATCTTTAGGTGTTAACATGATTCAGTAGTGTAAAAGCATTAAATTATTTATATAGTTAAATAGTCTACTCAATTCTGAAAATTCATTTATTACCATGCACATTGCACTAGTTGCTATACCACTATTTTAATTCATATAGAAAAACCTAATGAACAGTGGTTGCTCATACATTTCAAATTAAGTTGATATTTAAGATTACAGTTGACTGGATACATCTACAGAAACCATATTGAAATCCATTCAAATTTTATATATTTACTATTTGCAATGTGTTTTTTTTGCACTAATGTATTGCATCCTTTCTAATAGTTGTCCATACTTTGCTAAGTCTGTACAATGATAAAATGAAAATTTCAATTAAACACTATCAATTTATACAAGTTTCAGCTTACTATTCTTATATTGGATTCACATTTATAAACTCTGACATATTTTGAAACTACTAACTACTTGATGCACTGTTAGTACAGAGCAATTCTTGAATTTAACTCAAGATTATTATGCAATACATGCAGATTAGAATTTAATTTGAATATTCTTGCACCACAAATAAAGTTGTCAAATGTATATCCAGTCCACATGGGTTAGATCAGTTTCAGCACAGTAACATAAGATAAAATATATTGCCACCATCAGATTTAGAATTGTCGTGTTTACTTGTAAAGTTACTTAACTGCGCATGATGGACACTGTGTACTGGGGAAATGAAAACAAAAATGATAAAATCTCTGTAAATTAACAACAAAAAAAAAGAAGATAAAATTACAATTGTGGATTCCCTTAGTATCCATACAATGATTGAAAACAATCTTGGTGAATGTATGTGAAGGCTGTCCGTAACAAGGCATTACAAAATTGACTCGATAAAGAAAGCACTGTATTTGGCATTCTGAAATTCATTCAAATTTTATATCACCTATTAATCAATAAATATTAAAATTAAGCATCCAAGGCTCAACTATCAAATTAATTTTTTTTTTATAAAATTACAAAATTCATCGCACTAGGTTTGAAGCGCAATATAGCAATTGGTTTTAACCTGATACGTATGCTAATATTACTAAGAAATCAAATATCATTCTATGTCTTCCGGCCGAACAGGATGTACCAAAGGTACAATAGATTGTTTCTTCTCATCTCTAGTCAATGCTTTTCTCATATCAAATGCATCTTCATCGGGATCACCTGAATAGTACTCAAGCACACGGCGATAAACAATGTACCCTAACTGTTTGTACATTTCAATGGCCACCTTATTGGAAACGCGCACAAACAAATCCACAAAGAATGCACGTTTATTTTCCGAAATTTCTTCAAGCCCAGACATCAGCTTAGCCGCAAGACCGAGCCTTCGATACTCGGGAGCGACAGTGAGAGCCGTCACGTGGCCATGCCAGTTTTCACCGTGCCCTTCCGCTTTTCCCATGATGTAGCCCATGATTGTTCCATTGGGAGATTCGGCCACTTGAAAATATTCGGGCCAATGTGCCAGGTATTGTAGGTAGAAGGAAAGACCGTATGTTTCAGTCAACGGATCAAGGTTGACATTGTTGAACTGAAACATGTCATCACACACGAATGGCCGTAGAGTGGTCATGCTGATACGATGAAAACACTTCACTAAAATAAGAACCAAAGCCTCATGACGTAAACAATATATTGCATGAACTTGGATAATTTTGGTTGCTGGTGATACTGATTTGTTATTAATATTCAGTACAGTACAGTAGGCTATATGTGCTTACAAGAAAAAAAGTGTTGGAGAAGTCCATATAACGTGAAAGGTACCCCAACATATATGGTAATTTTAGCGTGAATCAAGAAATGCTCCAATTTGTAAATTGTGACATAGTAGCAATACATTGCCTTCAATGTTCATCACTGTTTCAAACACACTTTCAGGTGGAACCAAGTAATAAACTTAAGCAATACAATGATTCATCAACTAACTTCAAAAACCATGAGCTATAGCTATAATAAAGTTCTTGTATCATAGCATTCCTTCGATTCAGTTCAATTCTTGTCATATTGAATTGAAACACATTATCAAGATGTTCACAAATTATGTCGCTATGTTATTTTCTGTAAAGTGCTTTTTTTTATTGTATACTATAAAAATATACTTTTCTCACCCTTTAATCCTCCCTTGTATTGCAAATAAATTAATATTATTATTATTATTATTATTATTTATTAATATTATACATACACAACAGGGTACTTTCCTGTTATAGCCAGGCCCATCTGATGTTGCTATTTGCTTGTACTTGGTGATGGGATTATTTTGCAGGTTAGATTAGAAAAACAATATCATACATTTAATATGGTTCTTTGTTTTTCCTGACCTTACCTGCAAAATAAACCCACAAAACAAATAGCAACATCAAACGGGCCTGGCTATAACAGGAAAGTACCTACAGTGATATATGGTACAGAATGCATGGCACGTCCACAGTAACCGATAAAATAATTTTATGTCAATGACCTGTCCAACACTTTCCTAAAATAGCTGATTCTGACTCAGATTACCTCTAATTTAGAGGTATTTTCGGACTATTTAGAGTCTAAATAGTTCGAAATGTTAAAAGGATAAATGTCAACTGAAAGATGTAACTGTTTTCGTTAATTACAGTAAAATATAAAACACATTTCAAATGTTGTATTATTTTTGCGAAAACTAATAAGCAACTGTATGTTAAAACGGCATATTCGAAAAAATTACCCACAATTGATTTATAATTGGCTAATTACACAGGCTTTTAAAACATAAAGTTACCATTATTTTGTTGCAGTTTGCTGAAAATATTATCTTATTTACAAATTCGAGAAATAAGTAATTAATTGTAAAAAATGTGATAAATAAGTTAAGTGGAAGTGGATACCAATTTCAAATCTAATTATATTTACCAGAATATCACGAAGCAAAGCGAAGCAAATTTGGCAAATGCATGGATAATGAATGACGTCAGTCAGGATGGCGTCTGTGAAAGCTAAAATGTGAACGATATCGCTGTACAATGACCGTTAATTATTTTTCTGTTTTTATCTCTTCTTTTATCCTTTCTATCTATTTCTTGCATTTCTCATACTTTTTTAAAATCACAAATTTCATATTAATATAACGTTAGTTTTAAATCAGAATTTAAAAATATTAAATTTGAACGCAATTGACCTTGCTTATAAATCGCGTTCACTTTGAACGCTTTTAGCGCAAAAACCGTTCAAAGACAGTCGATAATCCTTGTAAGTTATCTTACACATAACCCTTTGAACGTTATCGACTGTTTTCGGACGCTAAAGCGTCCAAATTGAACGCGATCATTATCAGTATTTTTTGTCTTTTACCTTTACGTGAAGCGGGAAGCACTTCTGAAAGTCTAAAACCGCGAAAATCATGGCTGCCATCAAAACTAAAATTCGCAAGAAACGTTGTAAAATTGCGTATGATGGAGGTGATCGCTATAAAGAAGGAAATCCTATCGTAGGTATGTTGAATTTTTATCATTATTACACGTGGATGCGACTGTAAATGCATTTTTAGTATTTTTAGTCATTTTGCACTACAATGATATGATTGCACCGTGACACATTGTAGTATTTTTGAAGTGTTATTACTTTTAAAAGCCACGCGAGAACCAAGACCAAGTCCATGTTTAAATAGTTACTATGTATATAGTTTATAATACCTTATTTTCTTTGAAAAATCCAAATTGGTGGATATTGTTATTCCATGATGTTATATTTATACTATTCGTACAAGGAAAATTTATTCTAAAAGTCAAATTGATTCTAAATTTATTGTTATTTAGTGTCGTTCACCAATGGGAATTTGAAACCTGAAGGCCTCGAAGGAATCAGTTTTGAAACCTATGCCAAAGTGTCGAGTGACGAAAAAGTTGAAAAATCATCACAACTTATTGTAAGTATGTTGTTGTTTGTAAATAAATGAATGTACAGTAAAACCTGCGTAAGACATTCTTCCGCTTAAGTCAATTTGCCTCCAAATGTATTTATAATCTACCCAGGAACGTTGACCCGATATTCAATGTCTGTAATTTTTACATTTGTGAGTAATTTTAAGAAATATAGAGAATTTACGGGTGTTTTTATTTTTTATATTATATAGTAGTAATTTACTATTGTATTCTACTATTTTTTTTTTTACATATTACAGATTGCTAAAACAGACCGGTTGACATATATTAACAATTTTGAAAAGGAACAGAGAAATGATGTCAGGTGAAAATACAATCAACAAATTAACCATTTTTGTAGCTAAATTTAATTCCCTCTAAAAATGCTGTGCTGGTTGATTTTCAAAAAGGTTCTACGTTGGTTTTTACGACAAATCCGAAAAACGGATGAAAGTTGTTCCTACAAATTTGTATCAGTTATCACCGATAATCTCAGGTAACAATGAATTTTGGTGATTTGTTATTCACTTATTTACATCTTCTAATGGGGACATAAGTACAGAATAGTACATATAATATTACATAGATTAATTCATAGACTATACAATGATACATAAATTATTACTTGGTTTAGCATAGCTTTAAGCATAATCATGTTTCTCATTGTTATGTTAATTGGTAACAGGTGATGATGAAGCAAACAAAGCAGAACAACACAAAAAAACAAGACGTGAACAGGTATTTATCATGTTAATTCATCAAGTCAAATGTTAAATCTTGTGAAAAGAATTAAAATGATAATGTAAAAATTGTCAGGCTGACGAACTAACGGCTGCGTTTGGAAGTAAAAGAAAACGTCAAGCAGTAGAGTCACGTTTACGGCACGAAGTTAAATCCGATGAACTCTCAAAGTTGATGAGAAAGGCAGCAGCCGAAACCGAAATAGCTGTTAATGATATGAATGGTAAGTGTGAACCTTTGTGGATGACAACCATTATATTGCACAATTGTTATATTTATGTTTACATGTTTCTTAATAGAAAACGATTCCCTCGGCGTGTTGTTACCTGCTGTTAATTGGGAAGCAAAAGACCTACGAGATGTTTACAACATTGACGACAGTATCCTTTTCTACATGTTTCAACCTGTGCTTTTTATCTGACAAATGTGCTAAGAATTCTTTAACTATTGTGTAGTTTTAACTGAGGAAGATTTGGATGTGCTGAAGCAAGAAGCCAAGGCAATCCGCAAGGGAATAGATGAGGACATTGAAGAATGGCAAACAAATAAAATGTATGTTCAGGAGGAAAAAAAAGAAAGGAATGAACAAATGGATTTTTAATTGGCTAATGACCCAATTTTGTTTCTTTTTCAGCTACCCAACTTATTTCATTCACCATTGGAGGTGTTTATCGGGCGAGAAGAAGGAGGTGATGTATCAAATTAAGCTGCTGCTATACATGCACTATTTAACTGCAATGTCACAACTTAAGTATTCGCAACTGAAACGAAGAGGTAGGAAACTAGATTAACGCAATAATTAATTTCAACCATAGGTTAAAAGTGCACTGCTGAGGAAAATTTAAGAGCTTATTTCCAAAACTCTTCACTTTTGATTATTTTTGAGTTAAGAGGGCTCTGAAAACTATTTGTTCATTGCTGATTTCAAATAGGTCATTTTCAAGACTCGAAACTCATTATTTTCTACCGAAAAGCTCGCTCAAAAACCACGTTTATATGCAAAGTCTATGTTTAAATAAATAAAAAAATCGTTTCCTGAAAAATTGCATTTCATGGGATGTTTTGGAAATAAGCTCTTCAATTGATGATATAACGTGTACATTAAAATTTTTTTTAGAAACATTCTTTATATATATATTGTCACATACTGGATATGTATATCAAAGTGTGTAAAAAAATAGTTTTAAAATTTTGTTCATGTATTTTGAAATTGATATTTGTCACCAAATGTCATCTTAACGTTTTGACTAATTTCTCTCAGACATCTCCCTCACAAGTGAAACTAATATAGAGGGTGTAACAAATAAATTTTGCTTTGAGATTGGTTTCATTTTTACAGATCCATTTGCACCAGTTTCAATTCCAACTGAAATTAAACAGAAAATGTTGGACACATTTTGTCAAAGGAGTCCAGCTGGAGGTCACTGGTTAGTTTCCCTTTTTTTTTTAATTGTATGCATTCACTCATTAAAATTATGTTAACTTTTAATTTTATTTATGTTCATTTTTTAAAAATAATTACAGGACGATGCCTCTGAAGCTCCGAGATAAATTGACAGCACATGTATTAGTCTTGGGATTAATAGTGGACAAATTCACATTTGACCTCGGCTTGCTCCCAGAGTTCAAGATCACACCAACAAGGTGCGAAAATGTGTCTTTTTCTTTTCACATTGGAACGCTTATATGTTTATACTCATTAACTAATCACAAATTATGAAAATTATTGCACAGCATGTAAGCTGTTTAGTGTTACATTAGTTTCTACAGCAGCATTGAAATTTAGTTAGCAAATAGTGTCACTATATTTATTTTGTTGGTTCATTCGCATAGGGTGAAATTGATTGCAAGGTCGTTGGGAGCAAAAACTGATATCGAGATGAAGGGCCTCTTAAAGAGATCGATCGTTTCTCTAAAATTGCCCTTGCCAAAACCATTGAATCCAGCTGCAAGGAAGAATAAAAGAAATTGAAATTATGTTTCAAATTTATACATTTCATTCCCATCGATTGTTATTTTGTATTGTAATAAAATGCTCATTGTTTTTAATACTTGTGGAGTCAAAGGTATTTAAAAACTACAGTAGATTCATGATTTATTTTATAACACAATAGTTGTCTTATCAGCATTTTCCTTTTGCACAGGTAAAACTGTATGCCTAAGTGTAGTAATGCTACAAGTTTAATATTTTATACCAGTCGGCAAGTTTTTAAGGTGTTTTTATTGGTTTTGTAATAAATAAGATCCTATCAACAAAACAAAATCCAAGCACCAAGAGAATTTTGTCAGGTTTTAACTGATTCACTTTTTTGAATTGTCAACTCGGAGAATTGTTATGACCACAGAGGTACTGTGACTCCCTGCTGGCTTTTTCACATGCTTTCAAGAATCAAAAGTTTCAAAATCTACTTTTTTAGCACTTCCACTGCTACCAAACAAGCACTTTTTAATCATTATTAAAAGGAAAACATGTAATCATATTTTTGGTTGTCATTGATGGATTTACTTCTTAGTGGGTTGTATGTGTCCAAGTTTTTTTTATGAATTGGAAGAGCAGTAATCGTTTCATCTAATTACTACTTAGAAGAGTTAGGATGGTTTCAAAAACATCTCTTTATGCATGTTGCCCTCCTTGTTTAATTAGCTAATTTTAAAAAAAAAATAGATAGCTCTATGGTTTTCTTGAGTTTTATTACAAATTTTATTTTATTTTTTTTTTGAAACCATTAATACAGGGTTTCCCAAAGTGTGTATCGGGACCCACTGGTGGGTCGTAAAAAGTTTGAAGTAAAAATCAGAACGTGAAGTTATACTTCTTTAATTTGCTTAGTTGTAGCAAAATGTATCAAGAAATTTTCAGTTTAGCCCCTCCCAATATTTTCATAACATAAGCTAGATGGGTCTCAATGTAATGCTAGTTTGTAAAAGTGGGTCGCGGTCCATGAAAGTTTGGGAACCCCTGCATTAATAGATGCGATAAAGTTTTTTGAACTATCACTAGGGTACGGTACCATAAATCATCGACTTCATCTATGGCTCTACAATCAAAGGGAAAGTTTGAAACTACGGGTTTAGATGCGACAAAGCTTCGATAGCAACAATAATACCAAATTTCTTAGAAAAAGTTCCCAAAACTTTGAGAGTAAAAAGTTCCCAAAAAGTGTTCATAGTGATAAAAAAAATCGCAACCGTTTGATTTACACTTTTTTTCTGATTGGAAACCGATTTAAAGAAAGGTGACAAGTTTCCGATGATATGCGGTATTTCACAAGATTAAGATTCTAATCAAATACTTAGCATTAGCATAATACATATACAGACTGCCTAGTTTAACTATTGTCAATTCATTGTTACTTTCAAGTTGAGTATCCACCATCACTAGATGCATAAATCAGTCTAAATAGTACGTCTGTCTGTGTCATTACTGAAAAGTAATCAATAATCTGTGATTGGATTTTGCCCCGTTTGCTTCATACGTGATAAATGACTTTTCTGTCATGTCATTCAATAAACACGAAGAAGAAAAAAAAAATCATCTTTGGTCACAGTACAGCAACAATAGCACAAATGTTAATGGAATTCGTGTTCTTTTGAGTTCAGAAAACACGGAAACCATTCAGCTTCCATCAGAGAGTGACACCTAAAGATGTTCACATGGCCTACTTTCCACATTGATCCACTACCAACATCAATTACAAGATACACACCACCCTGAGGCTGTTTTCATTTTATATGCATGCTTTGAGTCTTCATTTATCATTCATGATTTCCACTAAAATGACGATGAGTGGGAGTATAAAACGACATAACAGGGAGCTATTTTACGGTGAGGTCAAATTGTTGAAAGCTTCTGCATGCTTTCAAGCAATTTTTACGGATCGAGATACAGGGTGGGGGAAAAGAGAAAAAAATAATAAATGTCTTATAGAATGCTCTTAGCCTAGATTCGGCAGTCGTCTGGCTCGAACAAAAAGCAGTGAAGAAAAAGGTTCTCCTCACTGAAAGAGAAAGTTTTCACACAAACAGACCTCATCTGTATCTGTTGCTCCGTTTCTGGTATTACAGACGACTGCTGATAATATAGATATATACTGTATCTTGAGAGTAAGTAGAATTGATTTTTCACTACACCACTTTGTCTTGATCTCATCTGTACCATTTCCAATCTAATCTCTCGGAACATTACAACTTGCTGCATAGCAATTAACTCTATGGACATTGCTGAACTTGTTTTGGTGTGCTGGAACATTGAAAGTTTGAGATAAATGCTACTGATATAGGGTAGACCGAGATTTTCATCTGATGCCGTCGAAAAAAACAAAAAACGGTTGAGAATTATTGATTTTGGTACTTGCATATCTTTTTATGTGAATATATTAAGAATAAAATACAAAGGCTTTTTGTTGCTAATCATTAAATTAATATAAATTGTTACTTTTTATGTATGATAAACTTCTGATTATTGAGGAGTGGATTAATTGAAGAACCTGGTGTAAAAGGGTGTTAAGAAAGATGTTTGTCAAAAATTACCTAGAAGCGTTTTCAAATGTGTTAGGTGCAATTCTACCTTCCTAGAGCATATTTTTGAGCAAAACAACAATATGTGAGAAGTGTGAAATCTTTAAACGCGTTTTCTTCGAAATTGTAAAAATGTTACTTAACATCCTTTTACACCAGGACCAGGATTGTGAAGGGGTTTCCAACCAACTCAATATATTCATTAGAGTTTTAATTAGTGTTTACTAATCTGCTATCGGGCTATGTAGACCTTACGAGATGACAGTTTAAATTTTTTATGATGATATATAATAAAGAACATTTTAAATATAAATTAAGTAAAAATTAAAAATACGTCAGGAGAGGTTAAACTAAAAAAGCAAGCAGAATTGAAGGGCTCGGTGCAGTAACCGGTCAAGTATTATTTTACTGTACTATATCTCTAAGATAGCTTCAAAACTGTCAAAACTTAGATATTCACGACTCAAAAGTCTTTCTGCAAGTATTTGCATTGTACTTTGAACATTTGACATTGCTACATTTTGCAAGTATTTATTATGGCGTGTTTCATAAATAGTCCATAATAAACTTTTTGGATCGTCTCAAGTTCTATAACTTCTTAAAATACAAAAGAATTCATTTACTATCGTAAACCATGTTTGTAGAAATTTTTATAATGCCTGTACAATTCTGTCTTCTATTATACAGAGTAAGTCAAAAAGAAGTAGCCTATTTCAATAAAGGGTACTTTCTTGTTAAAGGTGCCCTCAGCTTCTACTTGGTGCTGGGTTTATTTTCCAGGTTAGGTTAGGTAAAAAATATCAACGTACATAAATCATACTTTATAAGTATGGTTCATATACGGTTTTGTTTTTCTCCTAACCTAACCTGGAAAATAAACCCAGCATCAAGTAGAAGCTGGGGGCACCTCTAACAAGAAAGTACCCAATGGAGTTCCTCATTAAAATCAGGAACTTCTTTTTGACTTGCCCTGTACTTTTTGCCATTGTCTCAATATACTTTTCTTTAAAAATTCAATTTAGTATATGATGCTTTTGGAGTTTCAGCCCATTAAAGAAAAACAACTAATAATGTCAATGGTGACATTAACTTTCTTCTAAAGTGTTTTTTGTAAAAACTTTAAAATTTTAGGTACCGTACTGTTAATTTTTTATTGTTTCAGTGAGACCTTTTTTTTCTCTCTCTGACCTTATACTCGGCAATTGTAGGTCAGTCATAAAAACAAAACAAAACCGAAAAACAAAACAAAACAAAAACGATAATAAAAAAAAAATCTAAATCTCTTTTACACAAACGTCCCTTGGGGGAAAAAACACAACGTTTTTCACAGTTTCATTTTACAATCACTTTCTACTGTCACTTGTCACTCGACACAACATTGTTCATTTCCGTATTCTTACAAGGAAAAAATTAGGACTTGAACTTTTTACTGTAAGAAAACCTTGAACAATTAATTTCCTTTTATGTAACAGTCTAGTTGACAGACATATATTTGTACAGTACAACCTAGAAAATAATACTGTATTATTGTACATTGAAATGCATTCAGAAAATGATCTCTACGGTTAGTGTTAATAAATGACCACAATAAATATCTAAACTAATTTTATACACAATATTTCAGTTAATATTGGCTAAATGGTACTTTCGGGTTATGGCGGGGCTCGTCTTATGTTGCTATTTGCTTGTACTTGGTTATGGGTTTATTTTGCAGGTTAGGTTAGGAAAACAAAACAAAATCATACATTTAATACGTTTCTTTGTTTTTCCTAACCTAACTAGCAAAATAAACCCATAATCAAGTAAATAAACCCATAAGCAAATAGCAACATCAGACGGGCCCCGATATAACCGGAAAGTACCAATTTAATTAATTTACACTGTTATGTCAAACATAATCTTTGAATTTGTTTTGCTAAACATCGAGCAATAGTACTTGTAAATAAAAATCAGTCGATTTTATCGAAAAATAATTTTAGAACTTAATTCATTTTCGTTTCTTGACATTTTTTTTTATGTTTAATTTTGAGTCTTGTATTTTTTACATTGCTATACTTATCTCCTATGGGATGCAATAAGTTCAATTTCAATTTAAATATCAATAATAAATGTTTTAAATGATAGATACAAATATTTGAAACACGTTTCTCCTAGTTTTAAAATGTCAATCATCATATTTAAATTATAATCATAATTAAAAATATCAATTATTATATTTAGATATTTTATCATTTCTGGTATATAAGATGATTATAATATGGATATACAGAATCTGGGTATATACAGTACCATAGGCCTATACTTTTTACAAATTATCATTATAATGATCGGCGATTGGTTGATTTGGGTGCGTGCAAGTATTGTAACTAACAGCACAAAACAATATTGTTTAATACAGCATTTATAATAATAATAATTACTCATCTCTGTGCGTGTATGTAAAAGTCACAAACGTTTTGAATCCACGGGGGTTTACCATAACAACGTGAAGCAATAAAATCCACGAGTTCGTCAGAACGTAAGTGCAAATTTAAATTACAACAATGAACTGCAATGGTGGAGAACTGCTCAGTGCTCACTATAGACATTTATCTAGATACTAGAGGTCACCCCGTGCAGAAGCACGGGCGCTAGTTAATTAAAACATGCGATCAAAAAGAACGCTCCTACTA
>JAQIWH010004305.1:0-17367 GCA_034695005.1 Cryptops parisi | reverse complement strand
TCAAGTACTTATTAGGTACTTAAGTACAAGTACTGTAGTTTGTACTTAAATACAAGTACCAAGTACTACATAATTACGAAGTACTTAAATACAAGTATTTAAAATGTACTTAAAATGTACTTGTTACGTGTACTTAAGTATTCGGTACTTAAGTACTCGGTATCCATGTTTATTATCTTTTTAAAACTTTGGTTTCCTGCCATTTTTGATTCTTTTTAATAACCATAAAGTGATATTTCCAAGCTTTTATCTAATTGGAGTTTGTGCATACACAATTTGTTGTTTTAAATTTCAACATCAAACCCACATACGAGCACACACTTTGATCAGATGGAAACTTGGAAATACGCTTCCTGAATTGCACAATAAGTTTGGCTCCGTGCAGCCAACATGTTCAAGCTATTTTGTTGACGGAATATTTTTGTTTGTTTATTTCTTAGGAACAAAAACACATCCAGAGATGAATTCATTTTTTACTCCAAACGCTTAATGAGGATTCTCATTGAATTTGCACTATCTCTATTTCGGTTTGAGGTAAGCTGTGTGGTTTTCTCCTCTCTAATTTATTCCTTTTTACCCGACTGCGCAAGAAGCCAGGTCATGTTTTTAGGGTGGGTGTATGTTATGTATGATTCTTTGTTCCCTCCTATAGGCTCAACGGCTTGATAAATTTTGAGGAATGAGGTGTCTATGGATTTCTTGTAGTCTCACGAACTGGGTGGGTTTTTTTTTTTTATGTGCAGTCGGGTTTATGTTTTTTTTAATAAGTAATCTCGTTACTACTGTAAAAACCCTTTTGTTCACGAGTCTTGGTTCCCTAAAAATGGGTTCAGTGTTTGCTAAGGGGTTTATTTCTCATTGAAACCATTCCTAGTGATCTTGTTTGAGCAATCTACAGTATAACAGAAATGCATATATTTAAGTACGATTATTTTTAGGATGCAGTTGTTGAAACGCCTCAAGGAGTTCGATACTGGGGGAAGAAAATTGCATCCCATAAGGTATGAAACTCGTTTACAGATGTGAATATTTTATTTTATTAAAAAATATTTTTTGTCATAAACAGTTTGCTCTATTAGTATTTAAGATTAAGTTAGGGATACCACAAATATGTCAACTGTTTGCATGCAATGCAATGTGATGTTAACTGCGATAGATGAACTTTTACAATCAGTTACTACAAAGTTCACAATGAATGTTACAGAAAGATGCAGGGCGTAGCCAGCATATCAGTCAGGTCAGGGAAGCAAACATTCATGTTCAGGCACATTTCAATTCAATTATTGCTATTTATTGAATTTGCTTTGACACATGAAAGATTTGTTAGGATACTTATACCAGAGCCAGTTTTCGCTAATCTTCAATAAACCTTCTCAGTACTTTTTAATTGTTTCTCTTCACCAAATTTTAGGGTGGGGCAAGCACCCCATCCTGCTCTACCCTGGCTCCTTCACCCATGGGAAGATGGAAAGTTATATTTGGCACATCTAAAAGTCAATATGCATATGGGACCAACGACCGACGATGGAGAACAATGAAATACGTTTATTGCATTTTGCGTTCACTAATTTTGAATGTTTGTAATGGGCGAACATTACCAAAACTATCACAGTTTGCAATTGTTACTGTATCATTGTCTTTTCAAATGATGAATGAAAAGTGATGGCAACCAGAGGAGCAAACAGGGAGTGGCGGGCATAAAGTCCACTGTTTTTTTTGTGTGCCAGAAATGTAGCTCAAATGTGCAAGGATGTTACATGTTAATTGCAAAACAATGAAGTAATGTCTGAATTGTCTTATTGTGTGGAATAGGGGCCTAATACAGATGTTGTCACTTTGCATCCAGGGAGATGTATTTTCAATTTTTGATCTAGTCGGTAAATCGGATTCACCACGAGCATAGTGTTATATTCAGATATGGTTAAATCTGAACACCAAATGAGTATCCAATTAGTTTACTGTTTCTACTGTTGGCAATAATGATTAGTATAGATTCTCCTTGCTTAACGACCTACCTGTTTACGACCACTTGCACTTATGACCAGCTGCCCAACTATATATTTCTATATAAATGTGTACTGTATTGTGCACTGATCATTTGGAACCACTACACTTTGAAGGATTTGGTGACTAAAAATGTTAATCTAAACGTCTTTTTTGATTATGGGTGAACTTTGATTTGTTCAGTAATGCATGCATTGCTGTTGGGCACACAGCGTATTAATTAAGCATTTTGAAACCACCAGAAGTTGGTATTGTGGCATGTAGAGTTAATTATTGCTCAACTGTACATCTTTGTTTCCGTTAATTGAGTTTATTTTCCAAAACGTTTCCATCAAATACAGTTTTTTAGGAAACGGTGTTGTTTATTCATTTGACCATAGACTTTACATATAAACGTGGATTTTGAGAGTGCTTTTCAGTAGGAAATAATAAGTTTTGAGTCTTGAAAATAACATATTTGAAATCAGTGATCCACAGATAGTTTTCAGAGCCTTTTAACTAAAAAATAATCAAAAGTGGAGATAAGATGTTTTGGAAATAAGCGTCAATTGTTACCAGCAATGTTAGGATACGAAGGTTGAGGGTTGTTGTCGGTTGTTGTTGTTTGATGGCTTTGTACATTGTGTTTCTGTGAATTTGCAAGTTTGGTAGAACTCAGAATAGAGTGTTGCAATAGCTTGCATCATCCTTAATTGTTGGACACAAGTGTGCTTGACAACAGATTAATTTTAACTTTTAATTTACCTTCCTATTCATAGTTATTGAAATATGTAATGCTAATAAGAAAAGTGAAAACTCTTGAAACTTGTTTGAAGATCTTTCCCCATATTGTCAGTCTGGATGACTTTTTTAAAAGATGGCCCAATAATTGCAAAGTAATTAATTTTTTTCCAGATTTGTGGAGTTATGATACTTCGTGCTGGAGAGACAATGGAGCAAGCGTTGTGTGACATATTGAAAGATGTCAGAATCGGAAAAATTCTAATTCAAACCAACAGCGAAACGGGAGAACCTGAGGTAATTCAATTTTTACACAGCATTGTGCGAACACATCAATTGCTACATTCAATCAGAATACTTGTTATAGAGAATTAACTTATGTTTTACTTTTTGAAAGTTGTAACTCACGATGAATGATCAAGAGCAAATTTTGTTTATATAATTTTGTTAATTGATTCACTTTTCAGTTGTATTATTTGCGCTTACCAAAAGATATTAAAGAATATCAGATTATGTTGATGGATGCCACAGTAGCAACAGGAGCTGCCGCGATGATGGCAATCAGGATTTTATTAGATCATGATGTTAATGAAGAAAGTATCAATCTTTGTTCGTTATTGATGGCTCAAACAGGTATGTAAACATGGCATAAATAGTTCATATTAATGATGATGGGGAAATAATAATTTGAGCTGCTGGTTTTTTTTTTAATAGTCCACTGTTACATTCATGAACTATTATGAAAATCACGAATACTTCTTATTTAGGTTAAGTCTTCGGATGGTAGTATTTGTTGCATTGTTAATCAGACCAAATTTGATCATTAATGCGACCAAATGATTTTGTAATTGGTAATTGATGGACTTTGGTCTTCTTGAATTTTTCGGTCCATTTCATTTCCAATATTTTTTCTATGTATTGATTACTAACTATTCGATTGAAGTCGGTTAAATCTGCTGATATGGAGGGTCCACTGTATGGGTTATGAGATAAATAGGACACTCATATTTGAAAGGAGTTATTATTGCTACTCTTCCATTTTGCCTACTGTAAGTGATACTCATACTGTTGTATCATGGCACCAATAAGATACAAACAAAAAAGTTGAAATTACAACTTTCACCTTCGATAATGCATATCATATTTTTGTTGTAACATATTGTTATATATCATTTGTGGTATTTATTTCACATTAATGTAGGTGTTCATTCTGTGGCATATGCCTTTCCGAAAGTAAGGATTGTTACAACAGCTATGGATCCTGAAATCAATAGCCAATTTTACATCTTACCTGGAATTGGTGAGTTGATATTGACTTTTCTAGTTTTGATTTATATGTTCACTAAAATACGGTATAGCATAGTGACTGATGTTTCATTTGAATTTTTTGTATGTAACATTCCAAATTTGTTGCAGGTAATTTTGGAGACCGCTATTTTGGAACCGAAGTCTCGGATTATTGAACTACATCAAAATTCCACCGATTCTAAAGATGTGTTTGATGCTATTTTTCTGAACCGATCCATTATTGTAAAATGTTTACTTTTTTAATAGTACTTCCAGTATGATTTTGAAATAAATTCAAAATTTATCTTATCACATTTCTGAAGCAACTCAAATACATATGAATTCAGAATTATTGCAGTTTCTGTTTAGATAACAAAAATAAACAAGAATTTTGAACAGGAAAAAGTATAAAAAAATCCTCACCCCATCATGGAATTACTGGAAATCATCACCTTCCTTCACCCAAAACATATCAATGAAAATACAAAATGGGGAAGTTTAGTGTAAATGCAAAAAAATATTTAAACATATTTTATTGTATCAATGAAAGTATCTTTTGTACACCCAACTTGTGGATATATAATTTTAATGTTTTATGCCATCCTAGCCACGGGCTTATAGGGCCTAAGGTTAACTATGGCCCTGATTTTATCCAGCATTGCCCATCAGCTGAATTTTGTAATTTAATCCGTGGTAGATGATGATCGTTCCTCGTTAAAACCCCAGCTTTTCGCCAGTAAAGAACACAGAACCAATGTACCTTCCTACACATTAATCCACCCTCTTTAAACCACCGAACTTTTATCGGGTACCAAGGATGGAGGTTTAAAGCGGTTCAACTATATTTGTTGCAGTTTTAAAAGGATGAAGTTATATTCACACCTAATTCTTGATGCTTCAACCATAAATGAAATATCAATTCTAAAATAAACTTAAAGGCCTTCTGTTACATGCAATTTTGGTTTAACAATTGAACAATTTGTGTGCAGCTTCTTGCCCAACCAGTTCCCATAGGTTGAGCAAGAAGTTGAAGTCAGTGGATCACAAGTTGCTCAACTTGCCACACCAAACATTGTGCATGACAGGAGACCTTCAGTGCTTAGCTCCAAGGTACAAGTATGTCGATACTCGTGGCATATATGCAATGTTTATTGGAAACTGTAATATACATGAACTGAATTAATGTGTCAGTAGATGAATTTCTGGAATCGAAAACTCATTTTAATTCCAAACTTTAATCCCAGTTCATTTCTGCTTGAAAACAACTAAACAAGACTAATAATTTGTATATTTGTTCTTGCAGTAAATATAAAAAAAAATTGGATATAAAACATGTATCAAGTTAACAATGTATCTTACCAATTTACCTGCGAAACAATGAACATTTTATCTCCAATCATACAAATTGATTTCTATATCTGACAAATTTCTAAATCTGGAACATTTAATGTTAATAAATACGACGTGTATAATGAAGATGAGTGATGCTAAATATTGAAGAAAAAAAACAACCAAACTACTCAAATGTAACGACATTAGTCCCATTGTTTGGGAGAAGTCTTCTTTAAAAAAAAAACAAACAATTATGTGACGTCCATCGTTTCATCTTCGGACAGTTCAACGCTAGAAAGTGTGCAAATTGGAAGCATTGGTTCCGATGCACAATGCATATCCTTAGCTGGCCTACGAAACAACGAAAACAAATTTTGACTCATTTTAAAAATTGCAACTATAACTTGCTATAAAATAATACCAACACAAAACATTAAGTTCATCTCATTAAAAAAAAAACAATGTTTAATTAGCAAAAAAAAAAAACATTTAAACTGAAGTTGTCGATAATGTGATTGTTTATGGGGAGAGGACAATGAAATTGGGATCAAGTAAAAGAAAAAAAAAACGGACCAAACAAAACGTAACATGCTAACACCAAGGGACCATAACTCGTGCCTCGACTACAAAGGATTCCTTTAATGGTGACAATCGATTTCCACATGTGGTAATAGTATTTTTATTCAGGGTTGATCGGAATTTGAGCAGTTGTAGCAGGAGTCCTGCCCCATTTTTTGAATCAATGCACGAGTTATCAACACAACAATGAACAATGCAACTAATTTCATCAGCATATGCTGAAAATTTCAATCAACCAATGTAAGGGTTATTATGTGCTAACACTCTTGCTGATCCATTTATTCGAATTGTAGAAAACCATCACTTGAGATATTTTGACAAACTTTTCATACACTACCAAATAAACAATCGTATATATATTTTTTTAACCACTTTTATCAAACGTATAGTTTGGTTAGTTTATTATGTGCAATAGATCAAATTTGTTTTCAAGTTCTATTCATCTATTCTTACTCTTCCTGAGAGGAATATTATGACTAAGCACAATTCTCTTTCTTTCACACTATTAAACAATTAGTTAAAATGATCTGGGTCTACCAAAAGTACCATTTTACATCTGATCCAAGTTTCAACTAATCAAGCCACACCAATGTACAACTAAACAAATACGCAAAAACCATACAGAGACAAGTATACAAAGCAAATACAACTAAAATATACGAACATATTAACTTGAATCACAATAAAAAAAAATGTTTTCTAAAGCCAGCCACAAATGATGCAATTTGGTGCAATCATATCACCTGAAATCAAATTTGACAATTCATTGCATGTAATCGAATGCAAAGCACCACAGATGATGAAAATGAGGTCTTCTGGGTGGAGAAATGATTTCGGACATAACTTGATACTTTTGCAAATAATGTGCAATTTGCTTGCACAGTTCAGCCTCATTCCTGGCGCAAAAAACGGAAACTGGGTGTCAGAATAGATCTAAATAAAAAGTGGATGGAAAAAATTTTGTAGGAAAAAATTAGCAATAATATATAAAAACAAATGGCGGGTCTACTTTTTAGCTTTAAAGTTAATTTTTTCTTCATTTGAATTTTGTTTTGTTTCATTTAATGAAACAACGATCTGTGATGGTTCACATTGTGGAACATTCATAAGCTACTAATTATTTTCAAACATTGCATTTTTGGTGGGGAAATATCATCCAAAGTATACATAAAACCAGCGAGAAGTATTATAACAAAGTGGTAACTGATTGGGGTCTTTAATTACTGGGGGGGGGGGGATATAAATCATCTCCCAAACATCTGAATATTGCATTGGCTACCTTTTTTTATATAGATTTAAACTCGCTATGATTTTTCCATCATCATTGCATGTAACATCCATTGTTTCATCTTGGGACAGTTCAACGCTAGAAAGTGTGCAACTTGGAAGCATTGGTTCAGTTGAACAATGCTTATCCTTAGCTGGCCTACGAAACAATGAAGACAAATTTTGACTCATTTCAAACTAAAAATAATAACTTCATCTCATTAAAAATGTTGACTATCTAATTAGCAAAAACCAACATTTAAACTGAAACACTTCTTGATAATGTAATTGTTTATGGGGAGAGGTCCAAAGTATACACTGAACCAGCACAGGCTAGAAGAAGTCGTAACTGATTGGGGTCTTTACTTATTGGGAAAAATGTAAATCATCTCCCAAATAGCTGAATCTGCATTGGCTATTTTTTTCTTAATAGATTTAAACTCGCTAAGATTTCCTGTCGCCATTGCTTTATTTTCAGTGAATGTTCCAGGGACATTGGATCACCTTTTATGCACCTTACATGATAAACGGTAGCATCGTTTGCAGCCGGCCTTGCAAGCTCATTTTTGTGAGCTTGCAATGCTTTAAAGCAGTTACCTTAGCACTGGGCTCTTTGAACTTGTAAGCGCTTTCGATTTAACAGAATCACTAGCTTCGGAGTTCTGATTCACAGCATTCTTGATCACTGGATTCACCATTCCACCAGGTGGCTTCCACAAAACTAGTTCCATGGATGGTTTCTTCCTGAAATGTAAAACAACTATGTTTACAAAACACATCTTCAATAAAAGATACTACATTGCCATTTGAATTTTAACTCACAATGTTTTTAGTATTGATGATGGAATTATTGCATCCGTTTTTTGTAGTTTCCGAAGTTCAGGTGCAAGCACGAGCATGGGTTGATGACCAGAGCGATGCGCTTCAGATACACTTAACGCCAACAAAATTTCTTAGTTTAAATGTATTGGTCAAAAGTTGGTGATAAACAAACCCCACTCACCTATTCGAGTTAGCGTTGAAGTAATGATCATCATATGCATCGGACTTGAAATCTGTGTTGCTATTTGTTAATGTTGCATTCTCACTTGAAACTGGCATATTATTATTACTTATGTACAGGTCACTCATTCGTGCAATCATTCCTTCTTCACTGATGTAAACTTTGTTTGCGACTAATAGGCTTAACAAAGGAGAAGAAAAAAAAGCTTCAGTGAAATGAAAACGATGATACAAATTTAAAAAATAGCATCATTCTTAAAACGAAGACAACAGCTATTACTGAAGCATGTGAAATCCTAAAATTTTCAAGCATTGCATCTTTGAGTAACAAATTTTAACTTTAAACTGATGTTTTGAAGTACAGTGGAATTAAAATTACTGTATCCAAAGTAATTTGCTACAAAGGCTGACTTTTTGGTTATAGGAATTCTATGTACTGTACATGCAAAAAAAAAACACACCGCACATCATGCAAATGCAGGGCGAAAATAATCAGTTGACGTCAACTAGACTCACTCTCTATCTAGGTGAGCTCCTTTACGCTTGTGATGAGGGTGAGAGATGCAATCTACTTTTGATGGCATTCCACAAACATTCGAATGTGATGGCAATAAAGATGATGTATCAAGGAATAGCGTAGGTTCAGCAGTGAATTTCATCACGTCCGAGCTTGGCAAATATCCCTGGTGTGACACAGACCACGGCATGTAGGAAGGAATTGTATGCATCCATGGAACAGGTGGATTTCCCTCGGATGGTTGTCCTCTACCTGTCAAAAAATCTTGGGGATACTTGAAGACGGAATCCTCATCCATAATGGTTCAACCTAGAATAAAATAATATATTAATAGCCAGAAAAATACAACTGAACCAAAAATGTTTTTGCAATGAACAGTTAGTATTAATACGTAAAAACACGAAACAAGTGAAATTTCTTTTTAGTATTTTCACTATTCAAGCAAAGATGAATCATTTCTAATACAAACAAAGAGCTCAAATCTGCTTTGATAATTCATAGGGAAACCAATAACTGTAACTTGTGTCATTGAAAAGAAAGGATATTGGTGAAAAATGGCAAAAAAGATTGTCACGCAAAAAATGTGATCCCTTACTTAATGACATCATTTGGTAATGACATTTTACATAATAATCTGCTCTTCATAGGCCATCTTGATTCACATAATGTTCAAATTTCGTGTTATGACAGCTTAGCGATTACTGACAAGATGTCACAGTAGGTTATGTGTGTGTGTGTGTGATCAACCCCAAAACAAGCACAATTACGTATCATAGCAAAAACAGGTTTTGTCTGATCCAGTCTTGCTCGTCATATTTTCATATTCGGCATTTCGTTCTTTTAATTATTTATTGATGAATTATACATATTTGTATATTTGGCCCCCTTTGAGATGTTATTACGTTTGAAGTGTGATATTTTGACTGCTTCTGTAGAACAGATTAGTTACCACAGAGGTTATCACGCAGGAACAGATTAGCCATTACGCATTAGGGGTCACTGTATTTTTTCATAGATAAACGCTTTTGCAACTGAAACAATGTTGCCATTGTAGGGTCATTACTCCTTCTATCTTCATTGCACATGTGATTAGTCATGACATGTTTACTTTCAACAAAACAAGGTGCTAAATCTAGTTGATGTTTTCCAACTTAAAAATAGGGGTGTCAGATGAATTAATTTACAATTTTCATAAATGGTATGGTCAAATGAGGGATCTGTTATTCACTTATCATTTTGAGAATTACATCAACAATACTCTTTAGACACACTGAAATAAGCACTTGTTCGTGTGAAAATTGATTGCGAATTACATTGCCGATTTTTCTGATTAATTGTATGTAAATTATCACAATTACAGTTTATAGTTCAATTACTAGAAGAAGAAAAAAAAACACCACCTTGTTATATATGTTCCAACCTATTATAAAATACAAAGTGCCTTGCACTTGAGCATAAAATTCCACCACAAGCTAGACACTAACAAGAGCAGTCAACTCGGGACCATATAACAAGACAACTAAACCAGAAACAAAGACTACTCTAGTTGCGCAATAAAAAAACAGACACTAAAAAATATGACCACTGACGGATGAAATTTCCACAAATTATTATGAATTTCCATCAATAGTTGGACTTTTCCATTTTTTTTTATGTCGTCGATTTTTCACTATCCAGACCAAATAAACAGGTAGCGCAACTGATTTGACAACATGCTCAATTTTGGTAACAAAGTTCGCTTTGATCACTTTCCGCCAGGTGGTGAAAATCTAATCATTGAGTGTTTAAATTTGAACTAAATTTTAGTGAAATTTAAAAATAAAAACAGTACATTTAATGTTTAAAACAAAGTACAATGCTAACCATGCAATTGTGTCAGCAAATTTCCAAGATTTTCTTTAATTTGAAAGCCCGATTTATCGCTTAGTCTTTTCAGTGACATAACAAAAAAAAGCAAAATAAACAAACAAGTTACAAGACGCTCCAATATGCACATAGGTCTAATTTTAAAGCACTTTTAAAATTACATTTACCGTACATTTGAAGAAAATTTTATCGTGTCCATAAATTAAGACACCACAGTGTAATCGATTTTCTGAAATATTCGATACCTCGATAATTGATACCTTTAAATATTCGATACTTCAGTATCGCATCGAAACTCGACGCATCGTCTCTTGTCTTTAATGGAGGACTGGCACCTCATCGAATCTTGTAGTACCAACAGGTTGTTGGGGTATATTTTATTTTAATATTTTAAAACAAATGGCGTCAGGGTTGCAGCGTCTTCCTGAGACCCTATATAATGCTGCTGTAGCTGTTGTTGTTGTCGTCTACACCAAGACTAAGCTAGAGATACGTACGCTTCCAGAAAATGTACAGTTCGATATCTATTACGAGGTACTGGTATGATGGCACTGTTTATGATTGTCAAATTTTCTTTTCGAGATGTTCATTATGTGTTAAACATTTATTCCTACAGCTGTACAAACAAGGGAGGCTGTGTCAGCTGGGAGTGGAATTGTGCGATCTGGATATTTTTTTCCGAATTCTGAAAGTTCAGGATAAGAGGTAAGATCTAAACAAGTCAGCTTGAGCTGAAGATGACTGACAATAGTCAACGAGCACAAGACTTGTTCTTGTTGGCTATGGACTGACAGTACTCGTTTATGGGTAAGATAAAGAAAAACTGAAGTATAGTAAACGTCTGTGAAATGCTGTTTGAAATATGCGACTTCGAACACTAGACTAGTCTCATAAATACTAAAACAAGTAAAGATGACTTGTAGCTACTCAGAATTTATGAAATGTACATAGCATATATGAACCTATAGTTGCCAAACTTTTATTTGGTACAACCTGGAGGCCGTAAACTCATTGTGATATATTGAGGATTGGATTTTCTTTGAGCCAAAGGTGTAAAGAATTGGTAGGATTGTATTTGTGACAAAAGGCAAGCAGTGTGACACATCCTTTTGAAGAGTCTCATCGTTAAAATACAGTAGCCTCTCTCTAGTCCGACACTTCATCAGTCAGACACTCGGCAAGTAGCAGGTCGGTACATGAAACTGTCTTTAAACGCATAAAAAAAAACAAGAATTCACGAATTTTGTGTGCAGTGCAATGATGTGGATGCAATTAATAACTGACTGCTGTAAGTTACATAGGTTTTTTTGTTTTTCTGATATTTTGTACATTAGGCTACTCATTATTGTGTGGTTAATTTTACTGAGTTGGTGTGTAAGTAAACAGCAATTTGTTCCCAAAATCCAATAATCCGACACCTGCTGGTCCGACATACGTTGGATTAGCGAGTATAAAGATTTACTAAGTGCAGGTGAACTGCAATAGACCTTTTTATATAGAGGGAAAAGTTCCAGTATGTGACTGTACTTTGAATCGCTTGGTATTCACGGTTAGGCAAGTTATGTGTCTCTGGAGTTACTGATTTTACTAGGGCAAGTTGCAGATCAAATGAAAAACTATAAGTATACTTTCAGTTATTTGGCACCCAAACTTATCTTCCTCCATTTCACATTGTATTTTCAAGTTTGTATACAATCAGCAATGCTTATACTATTATTACACATGAAAAAATCCTAGTATTTATTCAGTGCTGTCTATTCAGTATTTGTCTTATTGCTATATTTGTTATAAAAATATCTTTCAGAGGTTTTAATGAAATAGAACTTTTATAAAAGGATCACTTAACGTTTGGTTTGTAAGCCTGTAGCAAAAGCTAAAAACTATCATAAGCAATCTGAGGTCAAGGTCCACTAGTGTGTTAACCAGTGACCAAAAGTTGATAGGGCCTAGTCAGTTATCACTACAAATAGTACAATGGTCACGTTTGTCTTCATTCGATGTTCAAGGATGAAAATAGAACAAATATCTTGGGGGGTGATTTTAAACATGTCCCCATAGTAGTTACCTTAAATTTTTTTTGTCTCCACAATACTAGGCCATCCAAATAAAGGAATTTTCCTAGGCTGAAAGATAGTAAAGTGCCATAAAAATATTCAGTACAGTATGTCTTGTAGCAAACTGCTACATTAATAATTTGATAAAGGGTTTTCTATTGTTGTTATTTATTTGACCCAATGGGAACAATTATTGTAAAAACATACCAATTTTTATTGTTTTACGTCTAAAACAATCGCTATGTATCAGTATAGTAACAAACGAAATACAGTCGAAAACACAGATTCTCCTACACACCCTAGAAAGTTGTAATAAAGATTCTGAAACATGCTGTATGTTATTCAATTCGTGTTGAATCCTGGTACATCCTAAACAAGGACTGTTGGAGAATGGAAGAGAACTAAAAACCTTTTTCACTCGCCTTGTCTTAGTTTTTGAAAACAAGGAAAACGGTTGAATCATGCTTGGTGTAAAATGATGTTAAACTTGTTAAACTTATTTTTACTTGATAATGATAAATATTGAAGCTACTAAGGGGAGTGGGGGCTACTTTGATCACCACACATTTTTAAAAGAAACAAACTAAAGTAAGGGAGGTTATGAGCAGCAGAAAGGCTAATTCTTTTCTCTGCAATGTGACTGATATTTCTGTAAAAGGATGATTTCTCTACAGTATCAGTATTAGTGACTGAAATATCTTCTGCGTTGAAAGTTTGAAATTGATTAAAGTAACCTCTTTTTCACGGTAAACTTTTCATCTTATAGAACGATTTGACAAAACATTTTCAACATTAAACTAATACAATATGGTATTTGGTTTTATTTCTATAAAAATATGAGATTTTGTTTTGTGTATTTGCAGGTTGCAATTGCATCAACTCTTTCAAGCTTTAATGGATCATGGAGTCTTAATTTCGAAGGTGTTGGCTAACGCTTATATACAGCGAAGTTGCATAGCCTTAAACGAAGATATTAATTCCAGAGAAATAGCCATTCTGCGTGGTTTGTCCTTAGGTAATAGTAATTCCTTCCACTCTAACGATGAAGCAATTTTCTCATAAGAAAAATTGTCATAAGAAATGACATGAGTAATATGAAGTTGTCAAAACCAGATTCTGGTTAAATAGGACAGCTATTAATTACATCCACTGTATTTGGGACCAATCTTAAAGAACAGTTCTGCTGTAAACCTTTTTAACTTTTTGGCATAGTTGGGATATGTGATTAATTGGACTAGATTGTTTTAGTTTTGTTAACCAGATTTCATTCAATTTTAGACAGGAACCCATAGTTTTTGTTAGAATTGGTTGCTCGTGGATAACTATACAATAGGATTAGTTTGACAAGAGGTGAAACTTGCTTTTGCAAAATTGCAACTTTTTTTTGCAGTTTGTTTGAAAAATTCATATCAGACCTATTCACAAGCCTATAGATACATAAAACTATTGTACTAAAAAACTATTGTTAAAAACTGTACATAATGATTCTATATCAGGTACAGTAGTACTATAAAACTATTGTTAAAAACTGTACATAATGATTCTATATCATGTGTTGTATGTCAATAGTACAACTCGTGAATCTCTTATGTGAATCCAATGGCATTTGTTGTAACCATGACGTAGATGTACCATTGCTTTGCAATTAGAAAAAAAGATTATACACCAGATTAAGATTAGATCTGTAGCACACCAACTTACTATAAATGTGTTTCATGTTATATTCAATTTTCACTTTGTGTTATAAAGATATTCAATTTTCACTTTATTATAATTTTCAATATAAATAAAGTAAAAACTGCACAAGTTGAACAGGTGACACAGATAATTCAGCTTGTATTTGAAAGAATTGGTTATGAATTATTGATATTGATGAACAACAAATTTCAGTTTCAGATAATACATTTTTTCTCGAATAAATATTTCTATTGATCTTTTCCCCCATGTTGTTATAGGAGGATTTCTAAGTGAAGCAGGATGGTTTTTAGACTCTGAACAGGTTTTGATTCACTGCCTACAATTGAGCAAAAAGAACTTGTGTGAAAGCCATCAATCATACCACTATCAAAGAATATTTGAATGTTATTCAAGGTAAATCAAACTATCAAATGTTATTCAAGGTAAATCAAACTATCAAATGTTATTCAAGGTAAATCAAACTATCCAAATGTTATTCAAGGTAAATCAAATACAACAGCTCAAATTTAAGCCATTTTTTAATCCAGTGGGCACTCGGTATATCTGTGAGGGATTGGTTCCACGTTTCAATTTGGGTTCCATTGATCTAACATCACGTTCTCCTGGATCTCGGTTAATATTGTTTGAAAATTGTGTTCCAGGTTGCTTCATGTACGTAATGCATATAGCAGATTTGCAGAAGCGCAACAAAGTTATGAGGAGGCTAACTGTATGGTTGAAGAATTTCTTCGTGCTGGTCATCCAGTTTCTTTGGCTGCATTGTTTACAGAATTTTCCTCATTGTTCTTTGTAAAAAGTGAATATGATAAGGTAATATTTAGTTGGTTTTTTGTTTTTTTGATAAATTGATCACTCAAATAACATAGGGTGTCTTAAAGTCATTACCCAATTTGTTTTGCCTTAAATTTTTTAACAAAAAAAAAAAAACAAACTTAAATTGTCACTATTTTACTCATTATCTTAGTTACACAACCACTGTAGGAAGGAACCAGTGCAGTGGAACCTCTATATTCATTATCAATCTGTTCCAAAAGAACCAACAAATACTGAATCTGACAAATATAGAATCAATTGCAAATACTGGATATAGAATCTGTAATCCAAATATAGAATCTGGTTATTGTGATCACTTTGGGACTAGTGCTTTTTGATAGTAACTGGTGGATAACAGTGGATAAAACACATAAAACAATGTTTTGGGACTGCTAAATTTGTAACTATTGGTTACAATTTTTTTTTACTTTTTGATCTGTTAATTCAGCAGTACGACTGATTAATTATGATAACAATAGCCGATTGATAACATTATCCGTGATTATAATAACCAGATTCCACTGTACTTTGTGAACCCACTCCAGTCTTCTTGCCCAATCCTTAATACGCACCCTATTTAGTTTACTTTTTAATATTGCACGATATTGTTTTTCTTAAAAAAAAAAACTCACTGACTTTTCTGATGAATATTGGATTTTTGGACGAATATTGAAGCGTTATTTTGCCAAAAAAATGTGATGAATATAAGGGCTGATGGATATAAAGGTTCCACTGTGCCTTGCAACTGCAGTGCAGCAGTAAAGAAATAAAAAGTACTATACCAGTAGAGCAAAAAATAAGTTTTAATGCTTTTTATTTCAGGCATATTCATGGAGTTTGAAAGCATTAGAGCAAATTTCACATCCAGTGAGCCCAAGGGTAATTATTGGATTATCATTATAGAAATATAAAATTGGTGTCGTATAATCAGTCTTTGAATTATATGTTTTTAAAGGTGCTTGTGGACGCGCTCAGACAAGCTTCAAAGGTATGTAAAAAATGATGCTAAAATGTGTGTTGGTAAATTGATTCACTTTTGAGCATAAAGTACGTTCTTATGATTCATAGGGTCTCAAACAACCTTCTACATAATTGACAATGTAAACATAAACAGAATTTTACAAATAATGGCTCCTGAACAATTTCAAAATTATGGTTTATCATTATATTGCCTGAAGCCCTTTAAATGTATTACCATATTTTGAGTGTCCATAATTACGAGTATGAGTGAATGAACTTAGAACAAATTTATCCATAATTACTAATAGGCAATTTCAAATAATAATGTTAACATACGATATGATCAACACTGCCTTGTTGATCATATCGTATTACACAATCTTTAAAAATGTGGATCAATACTGTCTAGTCTGCATAAGTAATCAGCATGAGAAAACATTTTCACTCAAATGACACAATGGTTATGAATCAATATCAACTATTTCTTTCTTGTAAAAAAAGTGATTTATTTATTTATTTTTGCAGGCATGTGTTGTCAAAAGAGATTTTAAGAGAGCAGAATTAGTTATCAAGCAAGCGGTGTGTTTGGCAAGGTGAGTGGAATAGTGTTACAGTAGTTTGGAGTATGGAGTTTATTGGTTCTGGTTTATTTACAAATGAAAATTTAGTATATTTGGCCTCGCCAGCAGTGTGAATGCTTTGTGTATCATTTTTGATACATACGCTCGTTCCTCTCTCATGATTCAAGGAAGAGTTGTTGAATTCGAAGGTCAAATAGGTGGCCTTGTTGTTAAGACAGTCCACTTCTGGATGACAGATTTTGGGTTCACCTCACGCTTGTTCCATATGGATTTAGTTTGGGGTCTAGCACCATGAGTGCAGGTTTTCTCGGGGTTCTCCCTTTGCCTGCTGCTACTTAAAATCTTACTATCATGTCGCATATCCTCATCTTATTTTCATTCCTGGAAAAAGTCGTGTGTAGCATATGTCAAATCTTAAGACAGTTGGTGTGCATGCAAAAATTCACCTATGTGTGTCAATCCTAATTTTATGTAAAAAGTTTGTAAAACTCGGTGGTTAGAACACAATTCAACAAGAACTATAAGAATTCTGACCAGCATGTGAAATTTTAAAATTTTTAATTTGTTTTGTTTGACTTGAATATGGTAGGGATAACTTTGGCCAACATCATTTTAAATATTCCGATGTTCTGTTGGACTATGGATTTTACTTACTAAACATTGACCTGACTGGAGCTTCAGTTCAAGT
>JAQIWH010004304.1:0-17368 GCA_034695005.1 Cryptops parisi | reverse complement strand
GCAGTGGACTCGAGTTGCTGCACCTTATTCGTTCTGTCTCCAGCTTTCATACGGAGTGGCTGGTGTCGATATGAATTCCAAGTGGCCCACGCTCGTTCACTAGCGGACCATTGCAGACGACTGGTAGTTATTATTTACCAAGACATTGATTTAACACAGGTTCACGGGGAGATTAAAACGTATTTAAAAACTAACACTTATCTACGATGGGACGATAAACTGTTTTGGAAGAAATTATTGTTTGCTTTACCTGAACCACGGAAAGACACTCATCCGAGTACTGAATTTGCAGTTTTATACCACCGAATGCAAGATGACATAATTCTTGCTCAACGAGATAATCCAGTTATTAATACACCTTAATAATAGTTATTACACATTCATATTAAAAAAAGTTGTTCAATCTTCCAACTGTTTTCAATTGCCCAATTAATCATTAACTCATTCGAAAGGGGATAAAAATTATTTCTAAATCACATGTGGGGTAAATATTAAGGCACTTAATGATTGGGTGACCTTGAAAATGACCTTCAACGTTACCTCCGGTAACGTGATTGAATAGTCTATAGCTGACATGCATTACAATAGTTCAATTTTCATACCACCACTGGTTTTCGCGATATTTTGCTGTGACCAACCTTTTGCCTCACCCTGTATCTATACAGTACCTGTCAAGTTAGCTATTTAAAACTGAACATTAGTCATAATCCAATATATTGCAGAAAATGTTTTAAAATAAACTTTGCTGATTTGCGATCAACAAGGACATCCTCTCTCACAATCAAACCAGGCACTTGGCAAACTAAATGTTAAACAACAAAGAATCCTTCAGTAATCAAGTTACCAACACTAATTACGCTTGGATAACCTAAACGTGTCTATTCAATCTTCATCTCTGTATGGTATACAAACAATTAAAATCCTCAATTGGCATATAACTGTTCAGTGATTACCCCCACTGTAAAGGTATGTTCTGCTTTTTTTATGATTAAGTATGAAGTTCCATATACTATCACGTTATACTTGAAACTTTGACAGAAACAAATTAAATCATTAAATAAAATTCCAAAAATTCGAAGTTTTCTTACTCCTCGCCACGATCAAGAAATGATTCAAACATGAATTTCAGTTTGGGGTATGTCTTCCGTTCATAAATGCTAAACAGTTTTACAATCATATTCACGCATTCAGTTTTTCTTTTGGTTTTTTTTAGTATAATAGTTGCAACTTTGCTATTGAAGACGATACCCTGTGTGTTTGAAGGGGTCACACATGATTTCGAAGAGAACAATTTACACTCGTTCACTCTTTATTGTAACGGTAGCATTACAACCAATTTGCACGGATCAAAACAAAGTCCCACCCAATACTGAACAGCTGAAGATAATTTGCTCACCTCATATTCCATTTCCATCAAATCTACAATTGTACCAATACAAGATTCTGCGTCAACTGCTCATTCACGATTGTAATATAATAGGAGTATCGGAAAATGTGATTTATATCAAGCTTTTCATTCACCTGCTCTAAATGTCACAAGACCCACTTACTACCAAACGCTCGAAAAACTAACCATTGTCAACAGTTACTTGTTCCAACTACCTCTCAGTCTGTTGTGCGAATTTGTTAATCTGAAGTATTTGAATCTGACAAACACGTTTATGGAGAGTCTTTATAGTCTCGGTTGCGGTATCGACGATACATGTTGCGCTTCATTAGTCAAACTCTATCTTTTTCACAACATGATTACTGAACTACCTTCTACGGCGTTGAATTCTTTTGCAAATCTTGAATCTTTGACAATAGTATCAGGAAAAACATTCAGAAACTTTAATTATTCAATGTTCCAAAATTTACGTTGTCTAAAATCACTCGAGATATCCGAAGACTATAGTTACGTGGCCGGTAAAACCATTCGTGACTTCAATCCCATTGTCCACAAATACTACAATCAGATATTCCAACGGTACTGGAAGACTTTCCAGTTGAAACCAAACTATTATGATCCTTTAATATATAAACAACCATGCATCGATTTTCTACGCTACCCCATTGGACAAAGTCTCTACTCCATATTGACAAGCTGTATTTTTTCTGTTCCCAAAACTCTTAACTATTTACCAAGACTGAATCGCTACCTAACAGAATTTGAAAAAAACTGCACGAATAGTATGCACAATGCCAGAGTCGATGGCTTAACAGAACTTTACGTACAAACAACACAGAGTTTTTGGGACATAAAGCAACTTCTTCAACTTCATTCCGAAACAGTGAAATTACTAGTTTGGAATAATATTCCCCGGTGTATTGAAGGAAAGAATTGGAGCAGAGAATTTGTTTTGGGGCACAGAATCAAGTCTATAGAAATTGCCATTCTTTCGTTTAATCTCACTCAAAAGATCTCCCGTCTCCTCGTTTGCGATCATTTCAAGATCCTTGTTTTAAGAAGAAGCAAAATCGAAAGTTTTTCACCTGACATGTTACGTAGATGTGATAAATTACTTGCGATTGACTTCAGTTTTAGTACCCTTACATCGCTCACCTATACGTATGAGAGACGCTACAACTCTGGAAGCAAAGTCAACAGCTTGCGTTCAAAAGATCAGCCACAACTTGAAGCCTTGTTGCTATCTTACAACCAAATCAACATTTTTGATTATTCACATATACCACAGTCCTTAGTTTATTTAGACTTGAGTAAAAATTTTCTAAACACACTAACTGACATGTATGGGATTGTTCCGAAAATGAAATTGAAAATTCTTATGTTGGTTAAACTTCCTATCGAAGTTTTGACACGATCAATGTTTCCTCCATCCATCGAAAAGCTCGATTTGAGCCAAACAAGAATCACCACTATTCCTTACAATTTTATAATCAATTTCGGTCTCTTGAATCTGCAAGAAATCAACCTCACCAATACTAGATTACAACAAGTAGAACAGAAAACTTTCGAAAAACCAGATTTTACTAACTCGGTTATCGTTCACATGGACACGCAAAAATGTGAATCTCGTATGAAAGAACTCGTCACGGCAAAATGTGACATTTTGCAACCGAGAGTATACAACATTACGACTACGGAGGCTTACTACGGCAATTCAAGCACGACATGCTTCGTTATATATATAAATGCAAACATAATATATGTTTCAAGACAACTCCTTACCTGGGATATTTAGTTTGTTCTCATTGTGACGAAAGCTATAATCCTGATATGACCATTATCCATACCGACTGTAGCAATAAGCATCTCCAAGAAATACCCAAGTTGGATTTTGTGCTTCGTAACAGTGAATCCTTACATCTCTATGGAAACATGTTGCTGACTATTCGTTTCAGAAACTTACTTGCGTCATTCCCACAACTGGAAGTACTGTTTCTAAACAACAGTCAAATTGAAACCATAACTGACCCTGCTGAAGATACTCCCTTGCTAAAGGTTCTTCATTTAGAAGACAACAGCATTGTTCATATATCAAAAGTTATGTTCCAGAGCTTGTGCAGATTAACTGAACTGTACTTGCAGAGAAATAAACTGTATAAATTGGAATTGATATTATGCCCACGGCAAGGTTTCTAAAAAATCAACGCACAAAATAACGAACTGCAACAGTTCCCACTGTTGATGCCATTGAATAGTTCATCCAAACCGATATTGCGTAACATTTTCGACTTGCCCTTCCAAAATATAAGAGTAGAAGAGCTTTGCCTCGATAACAATTTCATCACATTCACAGATATCAGTCAGCAATATTATTCAAGATTATAGGTGAGTCACTTGTATCTCCGAGAGAACAACATGACTGACATTTGTCATGATGGTTTTACATTCCTCTATGGACTAAAAGAAATCCATTTTGAAAATAATCGAATTTACCGTATGTGCAAATATATATTCAATGGTCTAAACCCTTCAAAGATATTTTTACAAAATAATTCTATATCATCGATGTCACGATTGAGTGATGGTCCAATGTCAAATCTAAAGAATTTGAGGATGGATAACAACGATTTATTTAGTCTTGGTACCTTCTCAGTGGGTTTTAAACAAATTCGAACGTGGAATCTGAGCCATAACAGAATAAGTAACATCCATACGCGGGCTTTTCTAAGCTTACACAATCTTAAAGCAGTGTATTTAAATCACAATAAAATAAACTATTTCAGATTCAATTGGCTGAAAACAAAAGTAAAAGATTTGTATCTTAACAACAATGAACTGAAAATCTTTCCAAAGGGTGGAAGATGGAACACTTTTGAACTTCTACATTTACATGGAAACTATTTAGAAATTATTGAAAAATTATCCATTATGCCTTATACCAACATGACCCAACTTACTCTACATGAAAACTCATTAAAGTCGATTGGAGATGATGCTTTTTTACCACTCACATCTTTGAATATACTCACTCTACATAACAATTTGCTCGCCAATCCACCATTGTGGAAGTATAGATTATCGCGGACAATCACTAATATAACGATTTTTGGTAATTATTTTTTGTGCGAGTGCAACTACGTTACAACTTACTTAGAGTGGGCTCGAAAAAATAAAGAAATTACATTCGGCGATGAAAATATCGACTGTTCGATGCCAAATCGCCAAGAGAAGCAAATGGAAGTCTTCCTGCGCGAAGATTGCACTACTCTTATTCAAATTTTAACCAATTCGATACCCCCAGTGGGGGTGCTAATATGTTTTATTACCCTAAGTATCCTAGTCTACCGGTATCGACTTGAAATGCAGGTAAGTACAGCTGTTTATATATAAATATATGGTACTTTCCGCAATTTAATTTATCCATATTCTACTTTGATGTCTTTCTAATCCCACATTTTTTTAGCACTAGAGTATAATACCTCAATTTGAATAATCAACAATTAAGCGCTATATTTAAAACAAAAAAATCTCATCACCTTTCGCTGACAGGTAGTTACTCCTCCGCAATAGGCGATTGTACGAAGTAATCAGTCCTTACCTATCAGCGAAAGGTAAGGGGGTGGAGTTATTTGATGATCTTTATTGTTGACTAGCTAAATAACAATGAAAATTTAAATAGATATCAACAAATTATGACTCGATTTCTACAAATAAAAACTCTTTTCCGACAAATAGTAACCAGCCAGATCAAAATTTTGTATAGAAATTTATAATTTAGAAGTGGTTCAATTAGTTAAGTTTAATTAGTTTAATCCCCATGAAATCTATTAATCCCCAAAATTTTCTATGACGCAAAAACGAAGCAAGGATATTTGAATAGAATAGGAACCAGTCAGTCAGTTAGTCAGTGAGTGAGGCCAACAGTGATTTATTATTTAAATATTATTAGCAAAGAGAATGATAGCTTGAACATGAATTCGATTTGGATAATCCGACCTTATTCCTGTCGTGTTTTTATAGCTATATTTTACATTTGTTGTACTCAAAACAAACCTCAACTTCGGTTAGTTACAGACATCTGTGGAATTCTAAGTGAAAACTGCTTAACAATTCAAGACTTGCCCGGAATGACGTTGTGTGTTACAAAACATTAATACTGTATTGAGATTATTAAGGAAAACTGTGCCTCATATATGGGCCTAGCTAGTGCTGTCAATGGACAAACTCACACCTACTTAAAACATACACATATCACTTCGAAATTGGGCACCTAATATGTTACAAAAATCAATGTGTTGCTGAATACTTCTTTTGCCATTTACTCAAAACTATGAATTGTTACGTGCAACGTTATTCCGGGCAAGCCTTCAATTATTGTTCAAAATTTAATACAAATCTAGCTAACTTTGAGTCAACACTAAAATATAGTATTTTACTTTGGCTATTCGTTTTGTAGCTTAATGATAAATGTAAAGACGCGGAGAATATTCTGTACTACAAGTACTGGGCTGAGAAAACGTCACTCGTTACGTGTATTTCTGAATTACTGTGTTAATTTTGTGTCTTGTATCTAGGTTCTCATCTACGCTCGTTACGGAATTTGTTTGTTTGGCAAAGAAAAAACAGAAGACAAAATCTTCGACGTTTTTGTAGCTTACAGTCAAGATGATGTGGATTTTGTGGTTGATGAACTCGAACCACGACTAAATGACTTTCACTTATGTTTTTCACGACAGGAACTTCGTAGTGGGAATCCCTGTAACGGACAACATCGCAAATGCTGTGGAATCGAGTCGGTGTACACTGTTGATTCTCTCTCCCTCGTTTGTTCAAAGTCACTGGTGTCGAATGGAATTTCAACTGGCTCATGCTTGCACATTAGCGGACCAATGTCGACGACTGGTAGTTCTTATGTATAAAAAGGTCGATGTTTCTACCGTGCATGGCGAAATGAGAGCCTATCTTCGAACCAGTACTTATCTCGAATGGGGAACAAACAATTCTGGGACAAACTCTTGTTTTCTTTACCCACTCCTCGAAAGACTAAGGCAAACGAAAATAAACAAGTCCTTTTTTTCCCTAAGATGGCTGAACAAAACGATGGTAAAATATTAATTAAAGAAAATTAATTGACAGTTTTCATTCAATTTTTGCACAATGTTTTTTCTCGCTAAATATAACAGCTATGCAATGTTATATTTTAACATTGCAACAACAGTAATATTGGTATGCCATTTTATAACGCCAGCCATTTTGTCTTTTGTGGTATATTATGATCAGCTGTTAATATACGTTGTAATGTTTAATGAAACAAATCAAAAAAGAAAAGTTGTATTGTTTTCTTACACAAAATCGGTTTGTCTTCACCAACAATTCGAAATTGGTGAATTGAGTATTTAAATATCATCAAAATGATTCAAACGATAATGCTTACTGAGTCACGTAATTGAATTAATTCGTAATAAAGCACTTAATATTATTAAATCGATTTTTTATTTTAAGTCACACTTTCGGACATACGTTGCTGAATCTACATAAGTTGAGCTACAGTTTGGTGTTATAAATGTTCGTGTAAAATCATTTATTAGCCAGCTACATTGACACAAATCTTACCACACAATAGAAACTATTATAATGAGATGATCAGTATCGGAATGATACTGGCCATTACATGAAACGATCACAATAATGTGCTGTTTCTTATTGTACTTTAGTCTACAATATTTTTAATGTTATATATTATCGGCAAAACCCGAATATAGTTAAAACCAGAACTCTTAGTCAAAATCCGATTAAATTTAACCACAAAGGTTAGGATAGTTGATGCGGCCTAAGGCCGCCAAACCCTCAAATTACTGGTTCTAAAATCGATCTGGTAATTCTATATTTGATTAGTCAGAACTGGTTTTAATTGAATATAATACAGTAAAAGCCCACTAAATAATGTCATAATCACGCTGTTATTGATGTTCACCTGCAGTCAACTGCAGTCAACTTAGTCAACTTAGCTATTAGTCATTTCCGTGTTTGAGACAAGGAAATGACTAATAGCTAAATAACTAAATCCTGACACTAAAAAACACATTATGGTAGCGTAAATGGTTAACTCACTTCTCGTCAAGACAAGTGAGGCAAAGAACTGTCAAATCTGCTATAAACTCCGCACTTGAAATTCTAACTTTGACCACTAAGAATCTTTCAACCAAGCAATTTATAAATATTTTAAATAGCCAAACGCATACAACTAGTCGAGATGATGACTATTACGACGCCTATTTCTTCAACGTACCAATTTTACGTACGTAGTTTTTCATCGTAAAGTCGGAACGTTGAAAAGTTGAGTTAGCTGTTTTATCCTGTTAACTATACTTTAAAACGAAATGATCTATTTGTGGTCTACAGCAGTGGTCTCCAAAGTGGGGTGCGCGAAGCTATCCGTGGTGGTGCGCAAGAATAAGAGATTTCTTACAAACTCTTATTACAAAGAGTCTATTTCTCATGAACTCTTGTTACAGAGGTTTGTTATAACTCTAATCACTTATAAACTCTTGTTACATACATCGAGGGGGTGCGTGGCCTTTGGTCCTACTGACATAGGGGTGCGCGATCAGAAATGTTTGGAGACCACTGGTCTACAGTATAGTGTTTGGTGTCGCAGTAATACCTTCCGGAAAACATCTATAAAGTATTTGATACTCTTAGAAAGCCATACATTGTGTTTCAAAAGTATATTCTCTTCCAAAATGTTTGGATTTGACAATGTTAGGTTGCTGGTAATATTGTTTATATAGTTGTACTATTAAAACATGAGGGGAAAAAGACGTTTATAAGGTTTGCAAACAATATGTTAATTTAAATGGCCTTAAATACAGAAAAGTTGGCAAAACACATGTTGAAAAAGTATATTCCTTTCGGTGTAGAAGTGATCGAACCCAACATAACACATTGTAAGGAGCTATCTATATGTAAATAACTGCGACTAATGGCTGCGCTCATTAACGAGTCCGTACTAATCCATAAAGGTGAGAACCACCCCCTACATCAGCGGTTCTCAAACTTTTTTGTCCTGGGACCCCTTAATACTTGTATAAAATTTTAAAGCCCCCCCCCCTAAAAAATGTTATTATGTATGACTTTTTGGGATTATGCTTCTTTTATTTTAGACTAAAATATTTTTAATTCTAAATATTACTGTATCACAAAACAAAACAACAAAGTTGACTCATTTCACCATTGACACAAAAATGAAGAATGGTACCGTGGTATTTCAAATATAGAGAGTTCCATGTCAAAAAGGCCAAAGCATAAGAGCCAAAGCAAAAAGGGCCAAAGTAAAAAAAGCCCAAAACAAAAAAAGCCAACTGTATCTATTACCTTTTGCATGTCATGTTTGTTGGCAATTGTTTGTTTTCCAACGTGACAATGCCCGTATTGATGCATCAATGTTCACCACACAGTGGTTTCAGATGATGAATATCAATAATTGAAATAACCACCTCGCAGTACAGATCTGAAACCTGATGATGATATTTGAGAAATTTTGTCAGAGATTTATGCAGAATATTGACAATTTTCAAAAACTGCAGAGGTTACAAAAAGGAGACAAACGTTACCACCGTCCCCTTCCGAAAGGTGGTTAATTTCATGTAAAACTGTGGACACAACAAAGTACACGAATTTAATCAATACCAAATTTTACAAGCAGAAGTGATGTAAACATATGCGTGTTTATCTCTCCATGTGTGTTAACGAAGGAATGTACTTTTGAGACATGTGTTTTGCCAATTTGTTAGTATATCTAAGGAGGTCATCAAAATAAACATACTGTCTGCAAACCTTATAAACGTTTTTCTCACATCATAGTTATTTGAAAACAATACAAAAAGTATTGCCAGAACCCTAACATTTTCAAATTTAGACATTTGGAAAGGAAATATACTTTTAAGCCACACCATATACAATGTTTGTAATAAGATGTTCTTAATAATTTGCCAGATTAACAAGACTGGTGTTTGTAATCATTACCAACTTGGAATGTATGCGTCCGACATTAAGCTCAGCACTTACCGACGACGTCCTAACGACAAGCCAAATCAGAGACAACTTTACACCCATTTATCCCAATCAAACCCGAACTGACAAACCCGTGAAATCATATCTGATTCCAAGTCTGAGGGCCAAATAACATAGCTGTAAAAGCCAGTTGGTGCCCTCGTTAAACCCCAAGTACCTACCTACCTACCTCATATCTGATTCGCGAAAATGAGAGCAGTTATATGGATGTTGATAAACGTTCCAGTAACGCAACTACGTTAACAGTTTACTGTCCTAACCAACAATCACCGTTGCCATCAAACGACACTTTAGTTGAACTGAGATATCTAACGAAACTTGTGATCACAAACTGTGACAATCAATTACGGACACTAAATCAGTTTAATCGTTTCTTCTTTGGCTACAATGATGTTTCCACTCAGTCTCTAATTAACACGAACTTGAAAAGCTTACATTTGATCCACACGACAATAGAAGTATTGCCTCGTGGTTTCTTTTGTGCCTTTCCTAATCTACAAATATTATTATCGAGCCAATCGATAGTCCCAGAACCATTTCTTACGGAATATGAGGCATACCGAGCATGCTGCGTTTCAAAAACCCTGATACTTATGCATGATAACACCAAAGGATTGTCATTGACATCCAGTTTTGACGAACTTGAAAACTTTAATTGTCTGCACGAAAAGTGACCAACAACCTGTCGACTTAGGCCCGATTACGCGAATGTCTGGATTACGTGTATTTGTAAGCATGGCTAACTCGAAACATTACACATAATGTCTCTAATTTTAGCTATGACGACGGCAAATCGTACTGTCTTGCACAACTTTGTTCGTTATCTTATCGCGAGAGATATCAATAACGTCACCGAAAAACAGCGATTTATTTTGGTGAGAAGTTACAGCAGGTTAAGTGAAAAGTTTAAAAATTCATTTGAAATGAAAAGTGATCCAGGCAAAACTGAATTTTTGACTATGGATGCTCCAATGCCAAAACTACAGCATTATTTATCAGTGAAACTTACGGACACTTTAGAAAACCCTCAAAACTGTACTGAGACGTGTCTTAAAGTAGTCCTACAAATAAGTGCAGTACAACATGAACGTAACCAACCCCTGAATCTTACAAAATCGATCCAAACTTTTGATGTGAACTGGATGACACTTTTTCAGCCAAAAGTATTCGATGGAATAGAAATTTTGAATACCAAAAATTTTTAAAATAAACTATTTGATTTGAACTATTTGAACCATGTAAATGTACGTTTCGCACTAGAATTTACACGATTTCATCAAAAAAAAATTTTAATTTCAAACTATTTGAACTGAATTCGCTTTGTTTTGCAGAATATTAAACATATGGCAGATCATTGAAAAATGTAATTCCACATACGTGGAATTATAATTTTTCGTAAATTTAAGCGATTTATTCATCAATAATTAAACTAGTATCTGGCATACAGCCCATGTTTAATCACGTTTGGTGTGAAACTTAACCATGATGGAATCGAGATAAATTTGACACGGTTTACAGAATAATTCACTTTGCGTTTGAAGAAGATCTCAAGGCAACACAAATAAGCAACATATTAAATCTCCAGTAACTACAACCAGTATCCGGTTGACCTTTCTCCACGAGATTGTACCTTAGTTTATGGATACCATTCACGATAACGTATGTGGTCAACTCATATTTCAAACACATCAACCAACGCGACAGAAAAGCTTTCATAATTTCAAATCTAAAATTCTATCAATGATATGTATAAATATAAATATTCAACTTTCTGACAAAAACATGTCTTTAAGTTGAGTTCACATTTTGTAACATTCTACAACTTTCACAATCAAGACAAGTACGACGACAAGAAGCAGCATGAAGTTCTTAAACAGGTATGGAAATTTATACTGATTTTCCATGTTTAATTTTGCTTGGAGTTTTCAGATTATACGGGTATGCTTATACAAACATAGTACTGTACATAACTTTATAGATAGTTAGTATGTAATGTAATCAACACGTTATATTAAAAAAAAACAGATTCATGAAGATTCGTATCTGGTTACAAAAAATGACGTTTTTTATAAAGTTAGTGACTTCAATATCATGCAAAGAGATAACAATTGCGTGTCATAATAAGGAGCAGCGTCCAATGCATACAAAAGTTCCTATCACTTCTGTTAATTGTAATGTAGGATCTCAATTAATATATATGTTTAATAAGATCTTTTAATTACTTTTCAGATTGAAAATGCTGATGCTTGGAATTGAGATAATAATCGAGTTAGAGTGTGTTCTTCCACATTTATATGAAGCACCAAGCCTAACTGCAATCATACTTAAAGAAGACGTGAAATGCATCTATCCTCTTCATACAGAACATAAAGAATTTGAGTGGTATCTGCCGCTTAACATGGGCCTAACAAAATTAATTACATGTGGAACTACACTCTCTAATAATGAAACCGTGTTGGCAGTTCACTGTCGTAACGACCAATCACCGTTATTATCAAATATCACTTTGGCTCGGCTGCAACACTTAACTACACTCTTAATTATAAAATGTAGTGATCAGTTACGAACATTGGATGAATTCAATCGTTTCTTCTTTGGCCACAAGAATATCTCCATCGACACAGCTATTCATAAGCACTTGAAAACTTTGGCTTTCTTCGACACTCCCATAGAGTACTTGCCTCGTGCATTCTTTTGTGCATTTCCTAACCTACGAGTGTTTTCATCGAGTCAATCCATAGCGACAGAAATGTTTCTGACGGAATGTGAGGAACACCCGTCATGCTGCTCATCGTTAAAAACCCTGGCTCTAATAGACAACAACGCAAAAAAGATGTTTTTGAAAAAGCTGCCAGTTTTAACAAACTTGGAAACGTTCGTGTTCGTCACGAACCGTGAACAACAACCTTTCGATTTAGCTACCAGTATGCGAATGCCCAGGTTACGAGCACTTGTGAATGTGGGTTACTCGGATATTGGCGTTGATCTCGGAACTCTAATTTCTGGAATTTTAGCCATAACAATAACTGATCAAATTGTGTTACCCGACCTTCTTCGATATCTTGTCCGGAAAATGAATATACTCGACAAACGTTTAATGCACGACCCAAATTTAGTGGGCATTTATGATTCATTTCGACCGTTTATGGAATTACTAAAACTTCACACAATAGAAACTAAGCTAGCCCCTGCATTGCCAAGACTACAAGAATATTTACCAGCGAAACTTATGGCTACATTAGAAAGCGCGGAAAGCTGTTTGTCTTCATGTCTTAAAGTAGTTGTAGAAATGAGTACGTCTGCAAGACATTCAAAATATACAGTATATTCTGCAGATATTATTGAAAACCTCCATACAAACGTGGCAAAGAAGTCATTTGCTGAGAAATATGGACTCGAAGGAATAGAAATTTTTATACTGTTAGAAGCAGGGAATATCTACAAATTAACTACGACACCTAGTTTCTCAAGTCTGAAAATACTGATGATTATCAACCTTGAGCTTAAGCTCATAGAACCAGCAACGTTTCAACACTGTAAACAGCTACTCGCGCTAGTCCTAACGAACAACGAATTGGCATCTTTGTCATTTATCGACGAATCCAAAACCGAAAAATATAATATATTTCAATCGGAAAACGTGCCACTTATCGAATACATCAATCTGGACGCAAACAAAATCACCAAAGTTGATTATTCGGAAATACCACGTTCGTTAATTCAGTTAGATCTCAGCTCAAACCCTCTGACTGAACTGACGGATGAAAAACAATTAGCCTCCACTCTAAGTCTCCGGTTAATTTTATTAAGAAAGGTTTCGTTAGAAAATCTAGAACGAGTGGTGTTTCCCCAATCCATAGAAATGATCGACATGAGTAATTCAAAACTTAAATCGATTTCATTAAACCATTTCAAAAAGCTATATAATTTAAAAGTATTCAGTATAGAAAACACTTTTGTATTTGTAACTTTTATATCGGCAGAATACAAGTTAACTAAAGCGATGGAATTCCACCACGAATCTCCTGATGTCGAGAATAAGTCAATAAAAGATCACGTCAGATCGAAGTGTTTTATAGCTAAGATGAATAGGATCAATAATCGCACAGACGGCTATTACTTCTACCAACCTCGTTCCATCTTCATCGATTGTGCCAACATGGAATTGAATCGAGTTCCATTTCAAACTAATGAAAGCGTCGATGCCATGGCTTTATATCTAGATGGAAATAATTTAAAAGTGGTTGCTTTAGGAGAATTTGGGAAGTTTAACACACTCCTTCACTTGTTCTTAAATAACAGTAACATAGAACAGCTAATCAGGTATCCTGATTACTATACCTGCTGCTTTCCTTTACTGGAATTACATCTCGAAAACAACGAGATTGAGTTTATAGAAATAGACACGTTCCACGTATTTTGCAAGTTACATAGTTTATTTTTGCAAAACAACCAACTGAAAACAGTGGGGAACCTATTTGATTATTTTCATTTACCGACCAATCTTCACCTAGAGAATAATTTTCTTGATACTTGGCCGCAAGGGATAATAATCGGGAAAACCTTTCTATCGCGCCCTCATACGAAAATCCATTTAGAAAATAACCAAATCGTAACTTTGCAACATGGATTTCTGATTGGATCACCACACACATTAAATTTCACATTATTCCTACAAAACAACTATCTAAGGGATATAGGAACCCACAAGTTTGAAAAATTCAAATTATTATTCCAGCTTCGTTTGGAAAACAATAAGATCGAAGTTATACGGGAAAGTGCGTTTTGGGGACTAACTAATGTTGAGAAACTATACTTGCAACGTAACCGAATAAGAGAATTCCATTACAACGCTTTCGGAGCAATCGTAGATCTAAAGGAATTGCATTTGGGACATAATCAGCTCAGGGAAATTCACAAAACAAGTTTCAGTAAACTTCCGCAATTGAAGATGTTAACTCTTGAAGATAACGGCATCCACTTCATCGAATACTCTTTCATCGAATCCATGTATACCCTCGAACACCTGCAACTAAATGACAATCAGCTGACTGAATTGAACATAACGTATCAACAAGAACAAACGATGCTAAAATATTTAGACTTGAGCAACAATTCACTCGATGAATTCCAACGAGATCGTTCAACATTTTCGAATCTCCAATGCCTATATTTAAATGACAACCAGCTGTCCTCCATAGACAAGACACATTTCGAAAATCTTGGAAACCTAAGCGAACTTTATCTACACAACAATAAGTTAAAGAGAATCGCAACCAACTCATTTGAAACATTAAAGTCGCTAAGAATATTGACATTACAAAACAATTGCTTAATTCAGCCATTAGCGTGGAAGTATGGATTATCCGCAAAAATGACAAATCTAACGCTGATTGATGGCAACAAATTCGTATGTGAATGCGAATTCGTCTCCGATTTCCTGAAATGGATTCGACAATACGAATGGTCGAGAAACCCTAAATGTACGATGTCAGACAACAGCATCATCACGAGAAAAATGAAGGTTTTCCTTCAAGAAGAATGTGAGCCAGCAATTCATAATTTGAGCTTTGTTCCCTACGCTGTTGTCATCGTCTCTTGTCTGACATCAGTAGTGATCTTTGGGTGCTATTATCGAGTGGAACTGCAGGTTGGTGAGGTATTCTACACTCTAGTCTAAGTTATATAACATGATAATGAAATCTTTGGCTTCTCTTTATATTCCAGGTGTTCCTGTATTCTCTCTGTGGAGTGCGTTTCTTTTACAACGACGACCAAAAAGATGATAGAGCTTTTGACGTTTTTATCGCCTACAGTAGTGATGACGAGTCTTTCGTGACCCATGAACTGTTTCCCCGCTTGAGTCACTTCACAGTTAGCGTCCTTGGCCGAGACTTTCCAGTTGAACTGCCAATAGCAAATACCATCGCCAGTGCCATGGACACAAGTTGCTGCACGTTGTTGGTTTTGTCACCATCTTTCATTCGCTCTGATTGGTGTGATTTCCACGCGGCATATTGTCGTTCGTTGACAGATCACCGCAAAAGACTGGTGATTCTTGTTTGTCAAGATACGGATTTGAAACAAGTCAATGGAGAAATTCAGGCTTATTTGAAGACCAACACCTATGTACGATGGAATGACAAACTCTTCTGGAAAAAACTGTTCTTCGCTTTGCCAAAACCACGTAAAAATACACATTCTGACGCCGATTTGGCAGTATTCTATCAAGCAACGGATGAGACTGTAGCAGTTGTACAGACATGTAAATAATGCTACAGCAATGCCATTCAGTTTTTCACCGTTGTCCGGATTTAATTGCTTATTACCAAAACATATATTAAGTGAACAAGCAACAATTGAATTCACACCATTATGTACAGACCAGAATCTAATTCTAAGCTCATACGGAATATAATTTTGTAATATAGGTAACAACTTAATTGCAATAACAATAATATTTTTATCGCTTTTGTATTGAGTTTTCACTTAATGAATGGATGTTTACATCCTTGTCCGGTCGACAAGGAAGTGACTAGTGTTTATTTCGAAATTACACAAATAGTACTTCCCAGTTACACATTTCTAGATTTAGGTAAACTTCAATTTCCACAGCCTCGGAATAGATGACATCGTGAAGACTATTCAGCTATGGGTCCAAGAAATGTACGTAAACCATCAACGGATATTGTTGAATGCTCCAAACTAGATACAAATTTAGACCGTGCACAATCAAGATGAAGCCTAACAGGTGAGCAATATCGTTCGTAATGTTTAATTAAGAGCGTTGTGTTTCTACCAGGAGAATACAATTATGTCATTTATAAGATGATCATCCAATGTATTAATATTAAATGCTGATTTCTAAACTGGAAAAATAGTTGAAAATGCCTAATAATAGCTCCATATACTGTACATATATATCAAATACCATCGTTTTGATTAAAATGCCAGGCACATTCTTTTTTTAAATCGATTTTAAACATTGCTGATATGACATATTATACTAAAGTATAATATGTCATGCTGATATAAAACTTCGAAACGCACTGTCCTAACAGCGTTATACAACTATTATACGACTTAACGGAAACGAGTCAAAGTAAAAAAAAAAAAGCAAAATAATCAAGGAATCTTTTGTTTTATCTGTTTTCTATTTTTGGTCCCCATGTTTCCGTCCTTTGCCTCGAGTCAAATTTTTGTCAACCTAATAAAACCTTTCAATGTAATTAAATGCTGCAATCATACTATGGCACGTCACTGGTGAGTAGTGCGAGATTTGGCAACGTAGGCCTACAAAGTGTATGCAGAACATACTAATCCAACAATGGACACATAAATAAAAAGACAAGTCGAAATCAGACTATCACCATCACCACCATATCCAGTCTCACTACCCAATCGAATGATCCAGCAGCTACAATAATATGCATTAAGTGACTGAGAATTTCAACACAAATACCAAGAACGACCACGAACGATTAAAGTTTATCAACAGGAAAAGCACCAGGAAGAGCATAGTTTTTACACTTCCAAATGTTGAAATAATATTTTAATTTTAATTTTTTTTTTATTTATTATTTTACGTCCCCTAAGGGCAAACGAACGTACTAACAATGTCATTAAAAAAACAATCATGAACGGTAAATTATATGCATGGATAATCATTTTTTTTGGAATGAAGACAACACTGGTGCCATTTGTTAGAAAAATATGTGAAAGAAATCTTACGAATGGAAATCGGTAGAGTTTGTTCATTCATATATGACATGGACATCGTATGGGTATACTCTATTTCAAATTAGCTGGCACGGAATTAGCTTGAGGCAGCCAAGGGGCGAGTTAGGTGATCACTGTGTGACCACTGATCACACAGCAACTGAAACGTGTGAGAGGTACGCTCGTCAA